>VURO01031644.1:14749-39987 GCA_015108175.1 Pelvicachromis taeniatus | reverse complement strand
CTCTATTTTCTCCTTGTTTCCCCCCCCCCCCCCCCCCGCAGTCTTTCTCCTCTGACCACTGTCATTTACTTCATATCTAATTCCTTATATTCAAGTCTTATGTTTATAGCCATTTTTTGGTCATATCATACATTACATCCCTGATAGGAATATGTATTTTGTATTTATAAGACATCTCACATAAAAGCTTACATCCTCATCTGTACTCCGTGTCTATTTTAAAACCGTTGCTTAATTTTTGCCCCCTGCTGACAAGCTGCACTCAGTGGAGAATCATGTGTGGGGCAATAGCAATATTATTGGTAGTTATATTAAAAAATAAACCAAAAAAAAAAAAAGCCCAGACAAATGTATTTGCAGACAATAGTTAGATTTCCATTTCTTTAAAAACCTTTTGTACTGAGCTATAAGTAACTTATCAAACACATACAATTAATATTAATTAATTTGAACATATATTGCATATTTACCAAAGTATATAATAATAAAGGTGTTAATATTCATGTTAATATTGACAATGTCACCACAAATACAATCTTCTACAGCACAGCCAGCCTTGAATGCACTTGAGTGTGTTTGCTTACAAAGCATACGTTAAATATATGACATAGACCAAAAATGGCCCAGAAGGCAGCTCATGGTTACATGAGTTCAGCATTTGTCGCTGGTAAGTACAGCAAATGTTTCATATTTCCATCAGCAAATGCACATCCTGCATTGTTAATAATCCCTACTTAAATTAGCAAAATAAATATAAGTTTATGAGGGGTTTTTTTTTGTCAAATTGTAAAAACACATCATGCATCCTATCTTTTAATTAAAAATGTTAATTATATTTTATAAATGTATAATATATAAATATAAGGATATTTTTCTGTTTGATTTTTTGTTTTGTGACCTTCTCCCTAATTTGCATCCTCATATGAACCCTGTATCTATTTGGAACATGAATATTGCTTCCTTTCTGCCACCTGGTGACAGGCTGCACTCAGTGGACATTTTCTTATGTGGATAAAAAAAATGTTTTATTGTTAATTACTGCAAGGAAAAAATAGACGCACTATATGCATTCTCAGAACAATGGTTAGATACAATATTTTCATTAGAAACCTTTTTGAACGAGCTACCAATGACTTATAAAACACATGCAAGTCATAAGAACATTTAATGCATATTTACTGAAGATTATTATATAACAATTTCACAATGTTTACAATACTTAATGCATTTCTTGTATGAGTGGAGAAAAAAGTTATATACATATAGGTAATTGTTTAATTATTTAATGTTTTTATACACTTCATACTTTTAAAAGCACAAAATTGTTGGGCCAGACTGATCTAACACATCAATTCTTCAAAAAGTTGTCTGTGGAGAGACAACTTTCACATGTCTTCTGCCACATACACAGATATGAATGCATTCAGTGTGTTTGCTTACAACGCATAAGTTAAATATATAACATAAACCAAATATGGTCAGGAAGACAGCTGATGGGTACATGAGTTTAGCATTTGTCGCTAGTGCGTACATCTTATGTGTCATGTTTCCATCACCAAATGCACATCCTGGATTGCTGCTGATAATCCCTACTTAAAATAGCTCAGTTTAAGTCCCTTGTCAACTGGTCGGACCAATTAAAGTCAAATGTGAATGTATATATATATTTTTTTTTATTTCAATTAAAAATGTTAACGAACAAAAAAAAATATTTTTAAATTGTTGTCAATAACTTGCAATGTCGTTGAGAGTTACTGTGTAATAGTTTCATAATAACTAAATTATACGAATAATTACATGTGATTAACTGTAAGAGATATCTCGCAGGCATTCACACTCATATGTCAACCTATTAACACTTCAACTGACTCTGCAGACACAGCTTCAAGTCCACTTTTGGCACATGCACATCGCTGCAGTTTGAATGTCAACCGCATTCCACTTGTTGTGCAATACAATCACGGAAATGTCGCAGTCTTTACTATGACAAACACCTTAAACATTTCGACATGGAATTGTCACTCAGTAAAGACACAGTCTTGCAATTTGGAATCTGCAATGTTTATTTTGACACACTTTTTAATGTAATTCTTTTACATGCTTAAATATATGTGCATGTAACAAGCCTTTACTTGCTCGTGTGGCGTGTTTGGGATCCCAACAAACTACATGAGGCCACGTTAACTATGTGAACTTTTCATCTAGCATGTACAGGACAGGTATATTATATTTCCAACTCTCTTGCTAAGTAAGTACAATAAGGATAAAATGAAGCTTAAGTTTGTTTTTCTAATCTCATGCGTCTCATTTATTTCACTTTCATTTCAACATTTTTTTAGGTTTCAGTTTGGGTGCATCCGCAGACTGACACGCTTCTTTTTGGCATATCTGACAATTTTAGAAATTTTGATCCAATGATGGCACACATACACTATGTCGCTTCAAACCATATTTTTCTGCTCGACAAAACCTTTTTTTTTAAAAAAACCTATAGAAAAATTTTATTCTTTGTAGTAGTTTCTTTCTTTTTTTTATCTGCAAAGCTTGTGATGTGTAACTTGGGATATTCTTTTGTCTGTAATTAAAATGCTTGTCCTGCAGAACCAGTCAAAATGTGGATGGTTGTCTGAAGTTGTGGGACAGGGGAACAAGAAATAAAAATGCTATGCAGTTCCACAGAAAGAAGCTCACCCTATGGTGTGGATGATTTATGGTAGGGGTGTTAATCCCTATGGTAGGGGGCCACATCTGACCCACGAGACAATTTCATATGGCAATTATTAATGGCCTGTTGGTATGTGAGAATCTTCAGCCCTGCTGAGAATCCGCTGACAGGGGTGGGGTTTTATTTTTTCATTGTAATTGGCACACCATGTGGCCAATCACATGCAAAGACGAACAAGGATCGTACCATTATGTGAACAAAGAAAGGGGGGAAGGAAGAGGAGTTGCAGTGCAAGTTTCAAACTTGTCCAGGCCTATGAAAACATTGTAAGATAAGATAACCCTTTATTAGTCCCACACGTGGGAAATTTGTTTTGTCGCAGCAGAAAGTGGACAGTGCAAAGTTACAGTAGCAAAAATTAAGAAAAACACTTGAATAGGATAAGATAAAAAGAATAAGATATTATACACAATAGAATAGAATAAAATACTGGATACAACAGAATAAAATACAACGTCAGAAAAAGAGAATTACACTTAGTGTTAATGCACATGCGTGGATGTGTGTGTTTGGTCAGCTGCAAAGTCTTTGTTGTGGAGTCTGACAGCAGTAGGAAGAAAAGACCTGTGGAGTCTCTCCATCCCACATCGTGGGTGCTGCAGCCACTGAAGGGCTGCTCAGTGCTATCAGAGTCTCCTGCATGGGGGGGGATGTTTTCCACCAGGGATGACAGCTTAGGTACCATTCTCCTGTCACTCACCACCTCCACTGGGTCCAGAGGGCACCAACAGAGCTGGCCCTCCGGATCAGCCTGTTCAGTCTCTTCCTGTCCCCAGCAGAGATGCTGCCACCCCAGCAGATCGGCCCTTCACTCCAAAAGACCTGAGCCTCCGCAGCAGGTACAGCCTGCTCTGCCCTTTCCTGTAGAGGGTGTCTATATTATGAGTCCAGTCCAGTTTATTGTTCAGATAAACACAATATTATTACTACTGATTCATGACAAACACAAAGCCCACATACACCTATTAATCTTCCAATATGTTTTAAAAATTAGTTTCTTCCCAACGACTGTGGTAATCAAGTTGTCTTTATTTAAGCAAGGTAGCTTTTAAAAGCCAGGACTGAGGAAATCGGTTCCTATGCAAATATACCGCTCACTGGGAGGAAAAGGGAAGAAAAACAAGAGGGATGCAAATGACATGGAAATGTTTTGTCTGTGGTGACGTCACTGAAGTTTGAATGATTATGTAATATAATAAATATTTAACTCTTTCATATCATGTTTTGAGTTGCACTGACCTCACATGTTGATGCTGGCTCACAGAAATGTAATGGTAGGCACATAAACAGATTACATGGATAGATAGACGAATGGATCGATGGATGGTATAATCATGGTACGTATGGGGGGGTCAACCGCACAGTTGTATACATCAGCTGGAAAATGTCTGAAACAGAGGCCAGATAAAGAAGAAGTGTCTGGCCATCCGGTGGGTGGTCGACTCGTTTCGCTATTACCTCCTGGGACGGTCAGTCACCCTTTGTTCAGACCATGCCCCGCTGCAGTGGCTCCACTGGATGAAGGATGCCAATGCCCAGATCACCCAGTGGTATCTGCCTCTCACTCGTTTTAAGTTAAAGGTGGTCCATAGGTCGGGGGTGCAGACTGGCGTGGCATAGGCTCAGCCGGATGGCTCCCCGGTTTCATTTAGGCAGTGGAGGTATGTGGTGAGGGTGTAGTCTGCTCTGCTGCAGAGGAGTAGTGGGGCAGTGAGTTTGGTGGGCAGTGCCTGAAGGCTGGTAGCGCAGCTGGGACTGATTTGGGTAATCAGTCCTGCTATTTCAGCTGCCAGCTGGGACCGGAAGGGAACGCTGCACCAAGAACAAGTCGGCTGAAAAGCTGTACAGAGCGATCTTGAAAAGTAATAAAAATAAAACACGAGTACCTAACAGTGTGTATGTATGGGTCTTTCATGGCACAGTTAATATTTTTAATCATGTTTGGTACAGTACAATTTTTTTTTGTACATGGTCTTTTACAAATAAAGAGGAAAATGAAATGAAAGAGCACCGACTGGGAGGTCAAAGATCAGGCAGTGTGGTCAGAGTGGGGATTTTGAAGGGCAAGACAGCCGTTGAAGTTCTTATAAAACCTAAGTAAAGTACTTAAAGAAGTAAAACTGCAATACTTTGGCTGAAAAAAAAAGTGGGTGAGTACAGCTCATAAGCCAGTAAATGAGCAGACACATGACATGTTGTCTAACTCAATCTAAGTCCACTTATGAGGCAGCGACTTTTGACAATGTAGAGCTTCACAAAAGTACTAACCAGAGAAGCTTATAACATTATACAAAATATGTGATACTCGTGTATTATAACAGGCACCAGTGTGTTTTGGATGATGTCAAATAAACGCAATATCGGTTCATCTCTTCAAAATCAGTCCATAGTCATTTTAATACATTATTTGTAGGGTAAGAGAAATAGCAACAGCTACAAAATGTTGTCTTTGTTCAATATCCGAACAGCATCTTATCCAGACTGAGACTCTTTGGCAAAACAGGGGAGTAGCATGGCGGACCGCCAGCTACACGCGCTCCAAAGCTTTACCTACTCTGTTAGTAAGAAACGGTACGGAACTGGAATAATCTAATACACTAAATCTGATGTGCAGAGCAAGCAGTACTCCCCCACTGGCCTGCATGCACCTAATACACGGGATATCGCACTATTAAACTCAAGGCAGTTCCTGCCATATGCCCATTCCCTTGCCATGAGATAGATGTCTTAAGGTAAAGCAGAACCCGTGACGCACTGCACTGCTTCCACACAAATGTCTTAGTGGTCATGCTTAACCCGGGGCAGTCATTTGAGTGCCTAAATATCTCATTCCTCCAGAACCCTACTATTTTATTGCCTTTGTTTATCTGGAGGAGGGCAGCGTATCCCACTGACTTGAGAGTTACACGAAAACGAAACAAAAACTATGTAGGCAGCCATTCCATGAGTTTCGGTTTAAATGATAGAGACACAGGCTGGCCGCACTGAGTTGCAATCTGCACCAAGTATTATTGGTGAGTCTTTATTTTATTTTCTGAACATTATACCGTAGCCTGCGTTGCGGACTTTTCCGTGGCCGTGCAGCCCGAGTCTCTTTGCTCCGCTGAGCTGCACACAATGACGCAGTCTTTGATGCGCTTTACCTCAAACGACCTCGCCTCGAAGCCGTTTGAGGACAGGCTCGAAACAAAGCAGTGGACGTCGATTTTTTTTTTTTTTGGAAACATTTAAAGTTTAAAAACGAGACAAAAGAAATGAGTGTCGGTATGACGTATCTACATAAAATAATAATACAAAACGTCAAAAAAAGCGCGCTCGCACAAATTATTCTAAATGATTCAAACGTCCCGCAAAATCGTTTTTTTTTTGTTAATAATGAGCGAAATTCATCTAAATTAGAGCACTTTTAATTGTTTAAAGTGTAAATCTATAACGCCACTTAGAATCATGTTTTTACTGGCTTATCAAAGGACTTGTTTAAAAGGTTTTACGGTGTTGAAAATGACGTAAAAGAGCGCATTTTTCCAGGTGTGCCTCACTTCCCGTGAATAAAGTGTGGAGCACGGGGTCTCCTGCACATGCAGTCGACCACCGCTTTGCGGCTTTCTGTGTGATTATAATGTTAATGCTCACAGTGTTGGGTTTGAAGTATCGACTACTATAGTGATGTACGACGATATGAATGCATGATTTGCATGTTTGCTATTGACTTTATGTATGTCTCTTCCTCTATGCCTCTTTATTATTTGTATCAGCCGATGGAGTCTGACCATGGATGAGGAGGTCAACCCTGACCATGAAAATGGGAACTCAGTCTTGGCTCAGGACTCCTTTGAACTGTTCCACATCCTCAGCAGTCAGTCGCACTCAGTCATAATGGAGCTGTGTCAAATGATGCCCAGTGAAGCTTGGCGCCAATATCAGCATGACCCCACCACAAGCTCTTCTGCAGCAGCAAGACCAGAACTCATCAATACCATGTTGGATTACTTTAGGTCAGCAAGTGCTGGAGAATGCCGTAACTTCCTGCAGCGTGTGTGCTTCTCCTGTGAGAACATCCCCATGCTCCTGGAGTCGAGGCTCATGTCAGTGGCAGGATATGACAGCAGTGAGTATAAACTGCTGTTTGTCCCTGACTAAAGCACTGCAATCCTCAGTCACTTTCACTGACTTTAATAGTCCAGGTCCTGTATTCTGTCAAAACAGTAGAACAATGTGAAAGGTAATTTAAAGCAGTCTTAAAACTAGAGTTTTGTTTGGTGAGCAAATGCATGAATGTACGTATTTCATGCACACAGACCCAGTTAAGTTTTCCCTGCTGAGGAGAATAGAGTATAAGCACTGAGGTTGACACGGAAGTGGTTACATTTATTTGACTGTATACGGAAAGAACCCAAAAATCGACCCCACAGTGAGCAGAGCAGCAGCAGTTTTCTCACCAAAGTAACACACTATGACAGCACAAACTAACTTTTACTGTATTAACAGACCTGTTGAATCACCAAATTTAGAAGAATACCTAATTTTAGTATAAATGGTCACTCATTTCTGTTAAATGAGGTGCTCCCACTGGACAGTGTTGTTACCTTGCTGTAGATAACTGCAGGGTTGGTGTGCTCAGCTCTTTAGAGTTTTAAAAACAGAATTAGGTGCACAGCTTTTAATTTATTGTTGCTCTTCTGCAATCCACACAGTAGCAAATGTATACATACAGGTTCATATATATTTGACCACTTGGCAGATTTGTATTAAATTGGTTGGTTTCCTGGTATGGACCCAGCTTTTAGGTGTAGTCCACAAATTTTCAGTGGGGTTGACGGCATGTTTTAGGAAAGCAATTCCACTTAGCCAACTTTATTTATTCCAGTTATAATACACTTATTCCCATGGCGAGTGCATGTAAACTTCTGACCACAACTATAAATCTGGGCTTCAGTCATCACGATCCCTTTTTATTGTACAGATTCTAACTGGAGTATTTTAAATACTATTGCTATAGTTTTGGTGTTGCCTCAAGCATTTTTCATGAAATTAATGGTCTTCTTTTAGGGTCACAAGTTTGTTAGGAGCTAAAGAAATTATATAATTTGCAATTCTTTTGTAGTTGATCATGGACTACATTTAGCCTTTCCTGGTTTCCAAAGTTGTCACTTAGATGACATTTACATAAAGCCATAGAGACATTTGTTGGCATGTTTTCACAGCATGGAGTTGAATAATTAGTAAAATATATTTACCGTATATCTTCCATTAGTGGCCTGTCTGTTATTGACACCCGTTTCTAATAAACGCCGGTTTGAAAATATGTCACAATAAATAGACGCCGGTCTCCAATAGTAGCCGGGCGACCTTCGACCTGGAAGTCCCTCCGTGCTGTTTACTTCTTCTTCTTTTTAAATTTTATTGGCGGTTGGCAAACAACTGAATGGTGCAATACTGCCACCAACTGGTATGGAGTGTGACTGGAACGTCGCTCAAGAAAAAAAAAAAAAACCTCAAATCCCCTCCGCGCTGTCGTCGGTCCTCCTGCGTCTCATCACTCGGCCAGCTGTTTCCAATCAGCCGTCATCTACGACCGGCTGCTTTTAAGCTGGATGCAGCGACAGTTGGAGTGGGATTGTTACACTGAACTCGAACTCTCGGTTAGCGAACCTGCTAACTGGGATTTTCTGGTCTCCAACAACCGCCGGTCTCTTTTAAATGCCGTGCCGGCTGGATAATTTTTTGAATAAACGCTGGGGCTACTAATGGAAGATATACTGTAACCATAGTAATTAAAAACATAACTATAATTGTGCTTTTCTGCATGGCTAACAATATGACTTTGTGCTTGAATGTTTAGCTGATGGTATACAGTCTCCAGCCACAGAGAACGTGTCTCTAGGAAACACAGGTAGTAGATCACCTCTGTTTGTCACTATCTCATATCTGTGTGTATAGAGTGATTGTCTGGGTGTGTACGTGCATGTAAAGATTTATCGTTTTAGTCGTGCTTGACTTCACCTCTAAGCTTCCTATAAATACATATACTTGCAGTCTGCAGGTGATTTACCATAATTTCGTGTTTTCTGTTTTGGTTTTACATCAGACTGACTACATTGGGTTACATTTCTCTGGCTCGTTTCATGTGTTTACTGAGCACACCCAAAGCATCTTCCAAATAAAATGCGGCTCAGCCATAAGACTAGAAATCAAGATTACATGATAGTGAAACCCAAAGTGAGGCACTAGACGAAATTCATCACATGTTAATGTTTTTGAACTCTCATTCACTTTATTATTCTAACTATAAATAAAGTAAAGACTTAACCACAGTAGGATAACACAAAGTCAGTTAAACTGATACCAATCTGCCCATTTTGGAGGCTTTGACTATTGTGAATCCATTTTAGCCGCTTTAGTGCAATTGAAAGTGACATCAGGTGCACAGGAGAGGCAACAGCAAGACGATCTCGGAAGAGGAAATAGTTTTGCAAGTGGTTTTGCAGACCATTGCTCTCTTTCTTTACGCCTCTTGACTGGTTTCCTTTAGTTTTTCTTTTAGAGTTACTTCTGCTCCTCCAGTGTGCCACGTCAACATGTGCCATCACAATAAAGTTTGCTGTGCCTTCCTGTACAGTCTCAAGATAGTAGAGGAGATACCAACTTGTGGAGTCTATTTCTGACAGTTTGGTCAATGGAGGTTACTTTTAGGGGTGTAGCAGTGTTCCTCCTGCTACTGCTGTTGGGTTGATTGCCTTCTAGTGCCCGGTCCTGTCTACTCTTCTAATGGCCTTTCTCCTGGTATCTCCTGACAGTCTTGTAACTGTGCTGGAAGACACAGCAAACCTTGTTGTGATGACCTGTGAACCTTAATGGGATGCGGGTTACCAGCAGTGGCAAATTCAATAGCAAAAAGCACATTTAGAGGAAAATCAGTCAGGAGGGATGAGGACAGAGTAGTAGTCTCTCCATCACCTGCAAAACCATTCCCTTGTTGTTGCTCATGTCACTATAATTTGTGCCAAAGCAGGAGAAATAGGTTCACAATGGTTTGTACTGATGTTTAACTGTGTTCCCTTCACTTTTGAGCAGTATAGTCTTCATTTATCACCTCTGGCTGCAAAACCATAATCTGTTGGTGACAATATAGCTACAGCTACTCAATAGTTATGCCTCTTTCTTTCTCTTTTTAGAAAAGCTTTTTAATTTCTCTTGATTATTTGAGAAATCACTTGTGTTATCTCAGTTTAGTTTACAGTAAAGGCTCAAAAAAACAAACTTTGGGGGAAAGTGAAACTGAAAGCTTCAGATTGGTGTAAATAGGTTTGCGTGTATCAAAGATTCACGTGACTTATTCGTTCCACTTTGGGAATCCCCCAGCATTTTATTTCTTTTGCTTTATTGGTGTGTAGATCATTTCGAAACTAATAGGAGGGTTTAAGACGGGTAGTTACAGAATATTTGAAAATCTTGCAACACACTTTATTGCATTCATCCTTTTTGGCACTTTAGAGTTTTCTGCAGTGTTTTCACGCCTTGTATGTTTTCTGTGTTTTCTGCATGGTAGACGGTTGTGAAAATTTGAGCCCTTCTGTAACAGATCAGAACTCGTCACCGCCATCTGTAGAGCAGCGGCTCATCAAGCGCCCACGGATCGGTAGGATAAACACGTGACTGTTACTTATTCATGCGTTACAGCTACATCCAAATACACAAACCTGCCAAGAGAAATATTTAAGTCATTGAGTTATTAATAAAAACACATAAACAAGAGTTTTGTGATTAGAAACTAGGAAGAGTTAAAACACAATACAGTAAGTGTGCAGCTGACCGTGGAAGGACTGGGATCCATCTTGGAAGATTTCCAGTACCTATCAAGTTCTCGTAATAATTAATCCAGCGTGGTGGTATTGCTAATTTAGGTTAAAGTTTTAAAGGACTTATCACATTTTTTAGCGCTCAAACTCCTTGCCTTATCTTGGCAGTAAAGCTTGTGCTGCCAAAAGCTCTGTCCCTTTGGCACATGGACCTATGAACTCTGACATTGTCTTTGGTATTTAGCATCATTGCGTTGGCAGCGAATTCTTTTTATGTTGTATGTAGGGGGTAGGGGAATTGGGCTTACACGGGTGAGGGTTACGCCTCATCCCACAGGATATTCAGCTGGATTTTGATGAGGAAGTCTTTAGTTTAGCATTTAGCTGTGCTACTTTATATAGTTTAGCAATTATTGTGTACTGTGGGAGGCTGATGTTGTAAGGGTGGGCCTGTGTCTTTGATATCAAAGTAAGATCAACATGAAACCCTGTGCCTGACATTTCCAAGCAAGAGGATTGCGCTGTAAAGAGATTATCGGTGTTATTCACTTCTAGCTTTTCTAATGGGTTCCACCCACAGATCACTGGGAGCAGTACATCACTGAAGTGGTGAAATTCCTGCTGAAGCGATGGGAGCGACTCACAGCTGGCCTGGTGAGGGAGGTCCAGCTGGAGAATGTATGGGTCAGCCCGAGAGCGGCAAACAGAAGCAGAGACAGACCTGATCAAACCCCTGGCTCAGCAGACAGAGGGGGCAGAACACCAGGTCAGCAAGACTTCCTCTAATTGTACCAGTTGATGATTGTGCTTTTTTTTTTTTTTTTAAATAAAGGGATTTTTGAAAAGTATCTTGTGGTACAGGAAGGAACAAAAGCATAGCTGCTTGTCGTGTAAACTTACCTAATCATGAACATTTCAAGTATGCTGCACACTACACACCTTTCTCACCAAACTCAGAGCCTGATGGGGATTACGGGTATTTGGAGTCCAGAGTGACGTTGGAGACATTCCTCCAGGCGTGTATGGGTAAAGTGACAGTTCTGGTGGGCAAGACTGGATCAGGAAAAACTCTGCTAACATCTTGTCTAGGACAGCAGTGGGCTAGCGGATTAGTAAGTTCACTTTTTGTCAACATTTATAATTATTTGCGTTATCAGGCATGTTCTGTGTTCATCTGTATGGCTAGTGTTGATCTTAGTTGTATTTAGAGGACTAAAGAAAGAACCAGTGTCCTAGAATTTGCATGCTAATGATATAAAAGCACAGGGCAGCTTTATTTCCGTACTGTATCTAAAGGCCATATTAAATATAACTGACGTAAACTGGCTTTATTGTGGCAATCATTATTACAGTATGGTTACAGAGGAGCCAAACTCTGAATACTCATCGTTGTTTTTTGGAAAAACCTAAATAATAATTCCGTTTTGATGCATTTAGAATAACAGTGAAGAAGCTCCTGCAGATCTCCTCTGCTACTATCAGGCAGCTACTTGTTCAGTTAAACACTCGGTTTCTGTTTTTCATCTGCAAACTTGATTCTTCTGGAGCCAGCGAATGCTTTTTGACAACAGGACTAACACATATGCAGTAATACCTAATCTGTGTAAACAGAATTTAATATGACTTTTTTTTCTCTGTGCCAATTGTTCTTCTCTCCATCTCATCCAGGGTCCTATCCCTTCATCCTTTGTGTTTGTCCTGCTGGAGTTTCGCCAGCTCAACCTACTGTCACGCCCTCTTTCTCTATCAGAGCTGCTATTCCAATACTACCTCCCTCCAACTGGGGGAGAAGATGCAAAGGTGCGCACGTAATACGTCAGTAGTACCTGTTATAAAATGCTGCATTTGTGATACTAAACATGAAAGAGTAATTACTAAAAAGGGTGATGCATTTAATTTAAATCAAAATCTGGTTTGAGCTAAACCCCTTCACGTAGCTAGCTATGATTTGCATTATGGGATGTGACAAAATATTATACCATATTAGTGGTAAAATGAATTTAAATTGAAGATCAGAGTTTTGTCTGTGCAAGAAAACAAAGGAATCCATGGAAAAAGGCTACAATTTTACTAGCTCATCAGCTGATCTGGACCAGCGTAAACAAACTGCAATATGAAAACACTTAGCCTAATGAGTGCAGGCCATTACGATCTGCCAATCACACTAAGTTGTGAAATCTGAAAAAAACATTAACTCTGATTAAATAATTCACTGAAAACTAAAAAACATGTATGCTGGGAAATGTTCCATTCAATCGTTCTCACATTCCAAAAATATTCTGCATTTGAACAGAGAGACATTATCGACTACCTCCTTACTAATCCGGAGCAGAGCTGCTGGGTACTGGATGGCTATGATGAGTTTTACAGCAAACTGAGCAGACAAGAAGTACAGAGGAAACCGCTGCACTTGGAAGATCCTCTGCCTGTCGCAGACCTCATCTCAGCACTGCTAAACCGCCAGATTCTTCCAGGAAGCACTGTGCTGGTCACATGTCGTGTACGGGATCTTATAGATTTGGATGGCATTTCAGATAAAGTAGGCCAGCTGCTGGGTTGGGACCAGGATGAGATCAAGGAGTATGTAGACAACTTCTTTGGTGCAAAAGGTGAAAACTTTATTTACTTGTATTCACATTGTCACTGGGCTTTATTTATTAATTTTATTAGTTTTATTTATTTTAGTAAAGTTTTGAGGAATTGTTGTTTTTTTGCTCTTCTGCTTGGTATATATAATGAAGGCAATACAATAATATCAATATAGAAAAAAATTATTAATTCACCGTATATCTTCCAATGGTAGCCCCGGCATTTATTCAAAAAATTATTCGGCCAGCCCGGCGTTTAAAAGAGACCAACGGTTGTTGGAGACCGGCTCTTATTCCCTTCTCAGACAGAATTGTCACGGAAGTGAGAGGGAAAGAGGACCCAGGCACGGTTTAGACTGAGGTGAAAAGACAGTGCGTTTACTTACAGTGCTCCAAAACATACTCCAACAGGTCACAAATAATACAGTTCCCAATTGTGCTCCTCCTTTGCTCCCGAGTGTCTCCTTGTCTGTGGTAGCCGAGTGCACGAGTGGTGCTCCCCAAAACTTCTCTCCACCCGACTCTCCAGGAGAGGAAGTAAAAGAGCAGAAAATCACAGTTAGCAGGTTCGCCAGCCGACAGTTCCAATTCAGTGTAATAATCCCACTTTGATTGTCGCTGCTTCCAGCTTAAATGCTTCTGGTCGTAGATGACGGCTGATTGGAAACAGCTGGCCGAGTGACAAGACGCGGGAGGACCGACGACAGCGCGGAGGGACTTCCAGGTCAAAGGTCGCCCGGCTACTATTGGAGACCGGCGTCTATTTGTCGTGACATGTTTTCAAACCTGCCGTTTATTAGAAACGGGCGCCAATAAGAGACAGGTCACTATTAGAAGATATACGGTATTACTACTTTTTATGTATTAACTGATAAAATATGGTTTTCAGGACACCAGATGTCTGCTGCTTATTTATTTCTTGAAAACATCTAGCTCTCTCTTTCCCCACAGCCAAAGTTGTCCCTAATATTTTTCTCTCTTTCTCTTTGGTTCCTACTTGACACTTGTCTGCATTTTTTATTTTCTATTCAGTTATGGTCGCTGTGGGTGTCAAGTCTCACAAATACCAACCAAGTTTGAACTTGCATGTTTCCGACTAAACATTTATTTGTCTTTTTTATTTTACATGTTGGCAGTGGCTTATGTAAATAACTAATAACTATAACACCAGGTGTTACTAATCTGGGGTTATCTGCATCTTTAGCAGTGCTGCATTTGCTTATTTAGAACCACAAACCAGCACCTGTATCCAGGTATAACTGGCCAATTGCTAAAATTTAGACTTTCAAGCTAGTAGAAGTGAGTAATTTCCATATAAAATTGGATCTCTTGCGTAATAGCTGCATTTCTAACAAGAAAATTAATGTAAAAATAATAAATGAGTTAAAATTCTTGTGCACATTTATCTTAAATGTATGTTGTCTTTAACTAGCCTAATTGTCATTTACACCCAGCAGATGTAGCTCTTAGAGAGCAGGCAGCACAGCTCCTTCTCTCCAGTCGACACCTTCTCGCCATGTCTTCCATTCCTGCCCTATGCAACATCTGCTGCATCTGTCTCGAGCATTTACTGCTGCAGTGGAGAGATAAAGATGCAGGAGGAGCGCCGAGGCCTGAAGAAAAAGGAAGTAAGGCAAGGACAAATGCTCAGGAAGTAGAAGGAGTACAGATGTCAAGAGAAGAAGGCGGGGAGGAGGGCAATAGAGGAGGAAATCCTGCACAAAGGAAACAAGAGGATGGAAAAAGAAAAGGGAGAAAAGATGTAATAATGGATGGTGCAAATAGCAGACCCCAGCTGACTCCCACTTCACCCCAAGTCCCCGCCACCCTCACTCAGGTCTACCTCACTGTTCTGGGCTCGTTTCTTAGCCGAGACCCTAACTGCGGAAAGGATGGCAAGCCAAAAACTAAAAGATTTCCTCACAGGTAGAGATTGAGCGGTGAACTCACTCTAATGAATCACCATCTTGAATGTTATATTTCATAAAAGATGAAGTAAATGAAAAAATGGCAGTTTATAAAGGAAAGCACCAGTATAGTAAAATGCACCTGATGCATTAGTTTATGGATTGTCTCTGTTTCCTGTCTTTCCGTGCAGTGCTGTGACCACACTGACCATTCTGAGTCAGTATCAATCGGAGCTGTGTGAGCTGAGTCGACTGGCTTGGAGAGGCATAGAGGAAAGCCAGATACTCTTTTTGAAAGAAGAAATTCCACCGGATGTTTTAGAGTTTTCATTGAGGATAGGACTCTTATCAGAGGTCAGACATGAATGCGTGCATTAATGTCCTCCTTATATATGTGAATGTCCACAAAATCCTTGTTGTTGAGTGTGTTTGCATGCTATTAATACTATTGATGCTATTAATAGATTTGCTTAGTGGGCAAAAGTTATTTGTTTTCCTTACACTGGGCATATGTTGTGCCTGTAGACGACTTGTCATGTTTGTAACATTTTAATAATGATAACATAATTACTTATCTGATGTTAGGTGGACCTGAGACATCAGGACGGGATACTCGTCAACGCCTACTGCTTCATTCATCTGACAGTGCAGGAGTTTTTAGCTGCACTAAGAATCATGACTTGTAATGATGTAAACGATGCACAGCTTAAGAAGAGGTAAGGAAGCCAAAGGGAGAGAAATATGGTTGTAATTTGTAAGATGACTGCAGTGTCAAGACCTATTTAGATCATATAGCCCACCTGAGTGAGAAACTACAGAATCTACACTCATCTACCATTTCATTACAACTGCTCATTAAATGCAAATACCATATATCTTCCATTAGTAGCCCGGCGTTTATTCAAAAAATTATTCAGCTGGCCCGGCGTTTAGAAGACACTGGCGGTTGTTGGAGCCCGGCTCTTATTTCCTTCTCGGAATTGTCACGGAAGTGAGAGGGAAAGAGGATCCAGGCGCAGTTTTTAGACTGAGGTGAAAAGACGTTTACTTACAGTGCTCCAAAACGTATTCCAACAGTTCACAAATAATGCAGTTCCCAGTTGTGCTCCTTCTTTGCTCCCGAGTGTCTCCTTGTCTGTTGTAGCCCAGTGCACGAGTGGTGCTCCCCAAAACTTCTCTCCACCCGACTCTCCAGGAGAGGACGTAAAAGACAAGAAAATCACAGTTAGCAGGTTCGCTAGCCGACAGTTCCAGTTCAGTGTAATAATCCCACTTCGGTGGTTGCGGCGTCCAGCTTAAATGCTGCTGGTCGTAGATGACGACTGGCCGAGTGATGAGATGCGGGAGGACCGACGACAGCGCGGAGGGGATTTGAGGTTTTTTGTTTTTTTAGCAACGTTCCAGTCACACTCTATACCGGTTGGTGGCAATAATGCACCATTCAGTTGTTTGAGAACCGCCAATAAAATTTAAAAAGAAGAAGAAGAAGACAGCGCGGAGGGACTTCTAGGTTGAAGGTCGCCTGGCTACTATTGGAGACTGGCGTCTATTTGTTGTGACATGTTTTCAAACCGGCGTTTATTAGAAACGGACGTCAATAAGACACAGGCCACTAATGGAACATATACGGTACTTAATTATTTAGTCACACGGCAGAAACGCTGTACTTTTGGCATTGACACTGCTGAAGTATGAGAATGTGGAAGAAAGGCGATTTAAGTGACGTGGCATAGTTGCTGGTGCCAGATGGTCTGGTCAGATGTTTTTTTTCAGAAAATGCTGATCGACTGGAATTTGCCCACAAAACGATCTAGAGTTTTTACAGAAAATGGTCTGAAAAAGAGGAAATAACCAGTGGGTGACAGTTCTCTGGGTTAAAATGTTGACGATGATGATGATGATGATGACAAAGGAGAACGGGTAGAATTCGTTGAGCTGAAAGGAAGGCATCAGTAAAGAGCCACTCGTTACAACCAAGGCGTCTAGAAGAGCATCTCTGAATACGTCACACCCTGACGCCGATGTGCTACACCAACAGGAGGCCACACCAGGTGCCAGCCTAAGAACAGGAAACTGAGGCTACAAGTCACATGGGCTCACCAAAATTGAACAAGATTGCCTAATGGGTCTGGATTTCTGCTTTCACACAGAAATGTGCCACAAATAATAAAGATAGTTCTGAAGACAAAAGGCGGTGTAGACTCGATATTAACAAGGTGTACCTAATAAAATAGCCAGAGTGCATTTCAGTCTGCAATATCCCCCCCACTTTACTATCTCATTGGTGTGGGACAAATTGAAATTATTGATTGATTAAATTATCCGCCAATTCAGGTCCTGGAAACAATTTTATGAATTAACTGTGGTGCATACAAACCAAATGAACATGAATGTTCAACGTCACCTTTCTTGTTGCTGCCTTAGCCGAATGAGGCTTCTGTCTACACCTGTCCTCCCAACTCGGTGCTGGGCAGTCTCTGCCTGGTCCAGAAATAGATATGTTCCTTTCAGATCAGGTAGACACTAGCGTGTGATGGAGTGTTTGAAAAGCTGTGCAAATAAAAGTTTGTCACCTAAGCTAAAAAGAGAAGCTCACACACACACACACACACACACACACACACACACACACACACACACACACACACACACACACTCTTATCTGTGCTGCACTATTAGATGCAGGTTCCTCAAGGAACCATTGACACTTCTGCAGTAGTTTCTCGAGGAACCACTCTGAAAGGTTCTTTGAAGAAGAGGAAAGGGTTTGTTTTTGAGCTCATTATTATTATTAGAAGTAGTAGTGGTGGTAATATAAGTCCCATAAATACACAATCTCTTAACTATTACATGAGACAGCAGAAAATTCAGGTTAAAGTTAATATAATTCATCTCTTTCTCCCCCTTCAGTCCTGGAACCTCCTGTGCTGGTGAGTAATTTGACAGATTGCACCGTCAATGTCAGCAGCTCAGTGACCCTCAGCTGTGCATCTCGAGGTGTCCCACCCCCAACCATCACATGGTACAAAGACCAGCATGCTCTGCTGCAAGGATCAGGTAGAGAAAAAGAAATCTTAATGTGTAAACTTTAGCGATAAACTTGTTGTCTATAACTTATTTGCTGCCGTCTTTAGGTATTGTTATATCATCAGAGGAAGCGACGCTCCACATTGACCGGATCACAGTGGAGGACGAGGGTCTGTATACGTGCCATGCCACCAATGAGAGGGGGTCTGCAGAGAGCTCGGCCTACATATGGGTCAGCGGTAAGGGTCGCTGTCTTTTAATTGGCTCTCCACGCAGTTGCTGATGTAATACATCCATATATAACCACGTTTGAACGTGCTTTGTTTTCACATGTGTAAATAGGTGTGTAATTTGAATGCAGACATTTAGTAAAGTACATCACATTGTCTTGATGTAGTGTTTATACAGAGAGTGTGTCAGTTCTATTAATGGAGGATGATGAACGTCTGTTTATTAATTTCTAAGTAAACACTGATCAAAGTGCGTCTTAACATAAACGTACTTAGCCTTTTGTTCAGTTTCCCTCATTCACACACCCACATATACACACCTACACGCGCACACACACACACACACACTGACGTCCGGAGGTAGTAAGGGAGGCAGGACTTCTGTGGTTCCTCCCCGTGTGTGTGTGTGTGTGTGTTGTGTTCGGATCAGTGAGGAAGGAAGCTGTCTCCCAGTTTTATTTCCTCCGGAAGGGTCTGGCCAGCGTCTCCAAGAGGCTCCACGTAGTAGTGAGCTGGGCATTTCTTCATCGTCCCATTAAAAAAGACTTGAAAATGATAATAAACCCAGATTTAATGAGAGGGAAGGATGATGTTCTCCGTGTGTGATGTGACCATGAAATCACAGTGACATCATTCGGACAGTTAATTAAAGCATCAAGTATCTCAGTCTAATTGTAGTGCTCCGAACTGCACTAAGGAATAAACATTAATTTTATTAATTGATATATTCTTTTATATATTCTGCCCTGTGCTGCTCAGTCCAGGATTTTTATGTACATAAAAGAATAAATACCTAGAGATTTAAGCAGCATTAAACTAAGGGTTGTGGTTGTCTGTGCAGGTGCTCCAGAAAGCTCATTTCTTGAGATCCCTACTCTCACCTGTACCTGTGTGGTGGCTGCTCTCTTTTGGTTTTTGCTCACGCTCTTCATACAAAAACTGAAGCAGGTGAGAGGATTGTTTTGTTTGTTCTGGTTTCATCTGACCTTCATCTGAGACACTTTGAGGTTGCTGAGCTGCCCACGGCATGCCTTCTTTTTTCCTCTCTTGCTGATAGGTTTATTTGAGGGTTTTCTCAGTCTAATGATGACCTCTGTTTCAGGAACAGTTCAACACTTTTGAATCAGATCAGCTCCAGGTCTTTCATCGGTTTCATTTGTCATTAAAACAAATGAGGGAATGGCTCCCACCTGGTTACAAAACTGTTTCCCAATTATTTCTCAGAAAATGTCTATAACAGTAAATCCAGTACTTTTGTAAAAAACCCTGTGATTAAAACTGAACGTCCTCCACTTCAATCACATCTGCTGTGATTATGTACAGAGGCAACACTACAGTAACAGCCACTATCCAACGTCCATGTCGACATCACAGATGCTGATTGTGTCTGATAGAGCTGAGCCTTTTTTGTTACGCAGCAGCCTTGTGGAGTTGTGATCCTACAGATTTGTATGTGCTATTTTCAGAGTGTTTCTTACTGTGCTGCCACTTTGATTGCCTCACAGCATTTTGTGTGCTGTCACTTTTACTTAGTGTCTGAGCGTTTCCCACTATGTAGCATTTCTGGCCTGACTAAGCTGAGCGCTTCTGCCCTACCATTATCCCACTTGTGCAATGCTACTCTGGCTGATGTGATGCTTGGGCAGGAAAAGGCTCCACTATTCCTCTTACCCCTCCAAGTTGGCACGGGTACTCAATCCTGCAGCCAGTTAAGTTTTCTATGTCACAGAAAGAAGGCAGGAGGATGGCGGCGAGGATGACCATGACAAATGCCCTTCATGTTTTGGTGGTCATCCTGAACTCATAGAACCTAAGTTACATTTGTAACTCCCGACTTAACTGTTTGAATTGAGGGCCATTTTTCACCTGCACCTCAGCTCTTCCTTTAACCTCTTTCTCCTCTTTCATGTGTTTTTCTCAATTAATATTTTTTAATGTTGGTAAATAACAATTTCCATAATAATTTCCTTTTCCTAGACAGATGCCAGGTGTATATATGTTTAAAGAGCCAGTGGTTTGACAGGTTTAATCCACAACAGAAAATACTAATTAATGTATTCACATTAATACGTACAAAAACAAACAAATTTTGCATTTTCATGTACAATTTACTTTTTTTTTTTTTTCCAAATGTGCCATTGTTGCATAAAAGGGTTGCCAGGGTGCAAACTATGCTCTATGCTGGTACATTTATATATAGTAGTAATAGTAATAATATAATACCTATAAAATATATAATAAAATAGCATATATAATAATATCATATGATATCATTTATATTTTTTAAGTGAAATAATAGCTTTTGACTACATACTGTTAAATCTCTGATTTTAATGACTCTATGCATAAACAAGGGAAACTTTTAAAGATGTTGCTGCTCTCAGCTTCACAGTAACTAAAAATCAAAATTAATTTAGATTTAATTTAGAATTAAATTAAATTAAAATCTAAAAAGTGATTTATTTATTTATGTAAGCTACCTTTTGAATGTCTCAGACGTCCCTCTAAACGGACTATGGTGCAGCTTGTGCTCATCTGCCAGGTTCTAGATGAAAAACAGTAACAATTAAGGTTTTTTTTTTCTTTTTACTGATACTGCCTGTCTTCCAAAGCCCAACAGCTCGTACACCAAAACCGAGTACTTGTCAATCATACTGGACACAGGAGAGGGGCCGATAGATGAGCAGTGCGAGAGGTTACATTATGACCCCAACCAATGGGAGTTCCCCCGAGAGCGCCTGAAATTAGGTATGCTGCTTCAATCTATAAAAGAAAAATGCTTTTAACATGATACTCTTGTCTGAGACTGGACTGATGTTGTGAAATCAGAGGAGAAAGGAGGTATTTAAGCCCACGTAACAACACAAGGATTTTCTCATAGACCTTATCAGCTTATTATTGGGAGTGACTCTCATTCCATTAATCAGACTTTTAGTCTGTGTTGTCTGTGCTCAGCTAATTAACCCCAGCATGAGACATGTAAACAGTGTTTACTGAAACTAATCAGCTCTTAGTCATGAGGGTGGGATTTGGGCAGATGGGCAGCTGGTACGCTCTAAAGTCTTCTGTTATCAGCTCCTCACATCTGGATTGGATGATAATCATAATTAACTGAGTAATTTTAAAAAGACACAAAACACACCTCCCGTATCCGTTTCATTTACATTCTCACGCTGTCTTTTTTTCTCTCAGGAAAGCTTCTAGGCCGTGGGGCCTTTGGTAAAGTCATGCAGGCATCTGCATTTGGTATAGACAACGGCACCAGCTGCAGGACTGTGGCTGTGAAAATGCTCAAAGGTTAGGTCTGTTAAATTTCACTACAATTTTAAACACGTTTCTGCCACTCACTTTGCTATTCTGCCTTTTATCCACCAGAGGGCGCTACAGCCAGCGAACACAAGGCGTTGATGACTGAATTGAAGATCCTCAACCACATTGGAAACCATCTGAATGTAGTGAACCTTCTGGGAGCTTGCACCAAATCAGGAGGTGTGTGCGTGCGTGCCAGTCAGTTTCAATACTTTTTTTATAACAAAGTAATAACAAAATAATAACCCTAACCAAGTTCACAAAATCATTTCAGTTAAATTATTTTTGTTCAAAAGTCCAGTTTTTATTTTTTATTTTTTGTTAACTAAACTGTGTTTTGATTTAAACACCTACTTTAAGTTTTAGCTTAGGTTTAGTTAACTATTATAACCTTGCCGTGCACCATGACTACAACGTGTGTGTCCGCCCTGTGTGTACAGGACCGCTCATGGTCATTGTCGAGTACTGTCGTTTTGGAAATCTTTCAACCTTCCTGAAGAACAAGAGAGAGGTGTTTGTACAAGACCGGGTGAGTTCAGCTGCTGAGCTCATTTTTTTAAATTAAACAGCCCTTTGAGTTACTTGTGGTTGACAGAACAATAGTCACCCCCATGTGCTATACACGGTTACAAAATTGTACACTTAAAAAACTCACTTCTGCAATTAGTTTGAAGTTCAAAGATGTTTATCAGTTCTTAAGCGGGACATGTTGTTTTCTAATTTCTAAGTTCACAAAGAGCTCGAAATTTTCATCATTTCCCAAAAGCAAAATACGTTTTCATTAATTTATCACTAACAAATAATTGAAAGCTACAACTTAGAAGATCTCAGGGGACACATAACCCTCAGGACTCAATTCAATCTAACACACCCGAAGTGTAATCTTACAGCAGAGGAACAGTAAGACCAAAATGCCTGCAAAGTGACCTGATTTGAAAGGCAGCACGTGTGTTTGATATATAGTTAAACTGCAGTCTAACCCTAAACCTACCCCTATGTGGTTCACCAGCAACCTGGAAGATGTTAAAGATGTTAAATTTCACTTCATGGTGCAGTATTTTATTGGATTCATTCCCTCAGCTGGCTGGAGTAAAAGGTGGTGGGCATTGTTGGGACAGCAGCGTGTCCGACGACCAGAGCAGCTTTCACACAGAGTTTGATGACAGAGATGAGAAGGGCAATGACCTCTGTAAGACCTTCGCCTGGTGAACATTTTATTCTTGTACTTAATCAAACTGCTTTTGACACCTCTCTGTTTCTTCTGCTTCCAGATCCACAAACTGCTCCCAATTCCCCTCTTTACCTGGAGGATCTCATTTCTTTCAGCTTTCAGGTGGCACGAGGAATGGAGTTTCTGGCCTCTCGCAAGGTCTGACTCTTTGCTATTCCACCTGCGCGCATACACGTACACGTATAATGGTTTTATGTCCTCATCTGTGTTCTGTGGGCCTGCATCAGTGTATTCACAGAGACCTGGCCGCGAGGAACGTTTTACTGTCAGACAATAAAGTGGTGAAGATATGTGACTTCGGCCTGGCCCGGGACATCTACAAAGACCCCGACTACGTCCGCAAAGGAGATGTGAGTACTTCTGAGGAACCTGGTTTGAAAAGATAACACATTACTCTTTTTTTTCTTTTCTGTTTTTTGCTTGTAATTTTGTTTGGGGGTTGTTTTTTTTTTTATATATACAAAATGATACATGTGTTATTCATATAATAGGTGTGATTGTCAGCCCAAAAAGGAGAAATAATTTGACCATGGCAGTCTATAACCAAGGCGTGTACAAATATGCAGTGCATTATTTTGAGTGGTTCAGGGGTGTGAAGCAAAAAAAAAAATCACTAACTTTCATACTTCCGTACTTTCAAGTTTTCTCACACAAGCAAGGTTTGGTAATTCTGTGTCTGACAGGCCCGACTCCCTCTCAAGTGGATGTCTCCCGAGTCCATCTTTGACAAGGTGTTCACCACCCAGAGTGATGTGTGGTCCTACGGCATACTGCTGTGGGAGATCTTCTCTTTGGGTGAGAGACGTGTGCTCCTTCCGAACATAAGCACAAGATGGACAATCATTGCATCATCTCTGCACGATTTTGTGAGCCTCATGAACCAAAATGTGTGCATTTAATAGGAGCCTCCCCGTACCCTGGGCTTCACATAGATGAAGAGTTCTGCCACAGGCTGAAGGGGGGAACAAGGATGCGAGCACCAGAATACAGCACACCTGAGATGTGAGTTGACAGCCCGATGCATTTGGGTTGTGTAGAAATGTATGCCTTATTATTTTGTACTGTGAAAAAAGGACTGTGTTACTGTCAGCGCATCATCATAGTCAGTCTCTTCAATCACCATCTCACAGCTGCTTATATGGAGAAAATATACTCCCCTATCTATTTACTGATTGACTTTCAGCCCTGTGACCCGTCCAAACCTGCTGATCGATGGGTGATGGGAAGGTTTAAAAGATCTGAAATGTTTGCTAAAGTTATTCTCTTTTGAAAACGCTCATTAAAAAAAACACTGTAAGGCAACCAATGCTCATATCCACCCCCGTTATTTTTATTCTTGGCTCACCTTTAGCAACTTGTTCAGCTCTTGTGTAGCTCATCTGCTGTCTGACAGAAGCAGCTTAGCTCCTCCCTCTTTGAGCCTCCATTAAGGCCTTCTTGCTAAGCGGGCTTTCTTCTTATTGTGTGTTCCTCATAAACAAAAGGTTCAAACAGCACGTGGGCGGGGTTGGTGTCTTTACAGCCAGAGCCCTGTGCCTCGGATAGCCACATTATGCATATCTGCTCATTTTGATATTACACACAGCTCATGCTAGACTAAGAAAAAAACAAAGGATTCAGTGCCGTTTGAAGCCTGAGCTGTGGGCTCACAGGGATCATCTGCACATATGCTGACCTCATTATTTAAATCACTGGTCACTGTTTTGACCGTGTGTGTGTGTATGAAAGAGAGTAGAGCTGTTTTTTTCTGATGTTTAAACAATCCATTATACTTAATTGGCCTTTAACTTACAATGATCATTTAAAGTTATTCAAGTTGAAGGTGATCAATATTTCCTCACGTTTGTTCAACTTGACCAACTTTGACCGAGCTGGTAAGGAGCAGGTTTTGTCGTCCTCTGTTAACCAGAGATCTGAGCGGATGTTTGAGCCCAAAATAGGTCCAACCACTGACTTCAGCCTTAACCACAGCGCTCAGTTTCAAAGAAAGATATTTGTTTTGGACTTCCAAAACAACCATTCTGTTATCATGCTAATCATTAAGCAGCAGACAAAGTATGTTTAGAGCAGACACTTTTTTTTTCTGTTACTATCTGTGTGTCTCCAGTTTATTATGTCTGCTATCATATCTGGTTACGTGCAGCCAGGTACATCCTTACTTCTTCCATAGGTTTTTAGAGGGTAAGTAGCAGCCTGGTGCTAGTAATCAAATGCATGTGATTAATTTATTTTCAACAGTGCTGCAGTTTTTCCAGGAATGGAAGCAAACCCACCAAGTCCAAGATCATGCAAACTGCAAAACACCCAAGAGCTACATCTCAGACTCTACTGGCCTCAGTTAGCATGTTAAATGTTAAAGTTCACAACAGTACAGCCAGAAAAAGACTGAAGAAGTGAAGCTTTTTATTGGAGGGATTGTTAA
>VURO01031644.1:0-14729 GCA_015108175.1 Pelvicachromis taeniatus | reverse complement strand
GGTTTTTTTAAAAAAAAATTAAAAAATTTTTTTTTAAAAAAAAAAATTTTTTTTCTAAAAAAAAAAAAAAAAAAGGAAAAAAAAGTGCATATTTGCAGAGCTTCAGCCCTTGCAGAGCTGCATTTAAATGAACCAAAAGATTACTGGAACAATGTTGTTTGGATAGAATAGAGTAGAGCTGCATGATCAAGGTCAAAATCATAATTATGATTATCTTTAATCAGTATTGAGATCGCGATTATTCATTGATTTTAGTGTTTTATTGAACTGTCTCGTAAACAGGGCACTTCTTTAACATCTTCACATCTGTACAAATCTTAAATCTTTATTCACCTAAACTCTGAGAATTTCTTAGAAGAAAAATAGAATTTTTTTTTTTTCAAAAACTAACACAATATTAAATCCACAGGACACTGCTTTCACCTTTACATTGTGCTACATTCTTGTTAATTAATCTTTATAAATTCATCTTTACAGACCAATAATATAAAAATTTTCACTCCATTTATTGTACCTGCACAATGGATGTGAATGTAGTAAAGTATTCGACAGATCTGAGATCCCGCTCTGTTTCCTCTGCGGTCTTTCCACACAGCAGAGGTATTGCCACTTAGAAAAAAACATGGCATCTTATCGGGTGGTTTAGTATGTTATTTGATCTACTTTTGTATGCAATTTAAATATCACCCACTCATGCTCAATTTAATTGTGGGAAGTAAAAAAAAAGAAAAAAAAAAGATCAAGATTAAAAATTAGATTAATTGTGTAAAGTGTAGACATTTGGCAGAGCACCTTCTTTGGTGAAAGCCAAACATAGCAAACAAATATCAGCTGTCATGCATGGTGGTGGAGAGGTGATGATTTGGGCTTGTTTTGCAGCCACAGGGCCTCAGGAAGTCATTGGCGTACTGAAAATGATTACTTAAATTTATTGCTGCCAAAAGTGGTTTTGCAAAGGTGCTAAAGGTGCTTATATGCAGTTTTTCACATGACTGCAGAGAGTTCTGCAAAAGCTTTATGTTTCACACGAGTGTACCTGTGTGTCTTCTGTGTACAGTTACAGCACAATGCTAGCATGCTGGGAGGCCAACCCCGCCGACCGACCCACCTTCACTAATTTGGTGGAGACGATGGGAGAGCTGTTACAAGCGAGAGTGCAACAGGTCAGACATCATTACAACAACATTTGTCTACACAAAAGGCCTTAGAAATGACCCCAATTCATGCTTTCTCTTTAACAGGATGGGAAGGATTATATTCCTCTGGGATCTTTCATGACTGAAAGTGGCCACTGTGAGGCCTTCAAAGGAAACCCGCTTGCAGTCACAAACCTGAGGTAAAAAAAATAAATGTAAAAAAGCAAAGAGAAAGAGCAAGTGCATGACATAAGTGTCGACTTGATAGGTCATGAATAATAAATGTTAGTGCTCTGGGGAAATAAACCCCCCAAAAAATGGATAGAAAGTCAGAGATGGGAGAGGGTTCTATGAGATAACTGAAAGTAAATTCAGTGTTCTGAAAACAGGAAACAGGTTGAAATATTTCCAACTTGCTTTTTCAATCTGAGCCCAATCTGTGCAGTTACATGAGGGGCATGGCCACGCTGCAAACTTTTGAGGATCTGCCCTGCGAGGACCCAACCCGCCCTGATGTAAGAAAACACCTTCACTTCTGCTAATTCGAAAACATGTCACTTTAAAGGAAAAGCCATTAACACTGATACTTTTGGTTTCAGGATGAGCAGACCGACAGTGGCATGGTCCTGCCATCAGAGGAACTGAAGAATATGACGAAGAACAGCAGCAGCAAGCAAGGGAAACTCAGCAGGTGAAGATCTTTAATCTGTGACCACTCAATCTTCGATTCATCTCTCGGTGCACGCTGAGCGAGACAATGAATCTCAATCTGTGTGTTTAGGTTCTTCACCTTCACCAAGTGTCGAAACAACCAGAGGCCCTTCCTGTGCAGCGACATCACAGGTCTCTGTGAAAACGACCCCTCAATCCTGCCATGTGATTGGGAGTCAGACGAGGGAGGCTCACCTCCTCCAGACTATAACTCGGCCTTCCTCTACCCCTCCCTTTAGCATACGCGCTTGTGCATTTTTCACAACTTCATACAGGGTTTATACAGCTTTTTATAATTTCTTCAGACCTCACTTTTTATAGTATCTGCAGGTCTAAATGCCCCAAATATTTTGGATATTCCTCCTTTGGCCAAACGTGCAAAATCACATGCTGTTGTACAACAAAGCTTCCTCACAAGTATTATCTCAGTGCTTTTCCACCACGTTACCCCTTCTACGAGCAGCTAAGTCTTACCTGACAGTACTTGTACCCGTGCAGTTATGCAGAATGTATTCATTAGTATGTAACTATCAGAGCTTATTGTATTGGTACCTCATGCCTGAAGCCTTGCAAAGAGGAGCACTGCTGTATAAAATAACTGCTCCTCTTGCACAGCTACTACATGCTGGAAAAAGTTATTATCCACTGAATTACACTGCTAGACACAATGTATGTACCTGTATTTATTTTAGTTATGCAACCAAAATGTTACTACCTTAAATTTGACCATTTATGAGTGTAAATTTTTACTCAGTTTCCACTTTAATAGGTTCACGTAGCCGTAAATCTTGCAGTCCAACACAACAGCCTTGGAAAAAAAACGTACATTCATTAAAGAGAACCTGCTATCAGTTTCTCTATTCGTGCCATAGAAATGCAGCGTCATGGCCAAAATATTGAATGAGGTCAGCATGTTAGCAAGTTTATATTTTCAGCTTTTGCGTCAAACATCCGTTTGCGAAGGCAACCAGTTAGAGGGAAGCTGGTACCTAAGACTAGTTCTTTTAGAAAGATGTCAAACTGGAGTTGCACTAAGGCATAGTCTGAAGATAAACAAGGATTTTTTTCCCAGCAGTGAATAATGCAAAGCTGTTCTAGTAGGAAACGTCTTTGGGCCGCTCACTTTTTTACAGTCTCCACCGCAGATTTTATTTATATAGCACCAAATCACAGTCACCTCATCAAGCTTAATATTTTACAGTAAATAACCTACAATGAAACTGGTCGTGAGGATATGTCCTCCACGCTCTCCAAGACCCAATATCATTTTTTTTTGTAGGCTGCGTTGTTAGACTCCAAGATTTAAGTGTCTCTAATAAACTGACAATTGAGTATATCCATTTTTATTCAACGTATTCTTTAATTAATTAATTATCTTATGCCGGGGTTTTTTTTTTTCATTTACAAAAACCTTTGAATGTGTAAAGATTAACTTAGTTATGATTAGTTGATGCTGTTTGTATGTTCCTCTTTATAATACGAGTTGGTCAGCTCTGTTAGCGACTGCGTCACAGCCTAAATCCCTGTACAGCTGCTTTTGCCTTTTCTGGTCAACATAAATACGTCTTTTTTTCTATATCACATCCAAATGCAGGTTACACGTTAAAGACACTTTTTTTTTTTGAGGAGTGCTTCCTCCATTGAACCCACCTCTATTCGACGTGCTCTTTGGAAGGGATACATGTAGAGTTTTGTTTTGTTTTTTTAAGTCTAAGACGCTGCCGTTTAAAGATAAAATTAAAATGCCTTTATTTTCACTGCAAGGTTAGGTAAAAACTTTTGACACGCGGGTCTTCATGTGGGAATAAAACCGGGTCCATGTACGCGCCAAGTCTTTTCTAGTTGTATTTCACCTGATCAAGTCTAAAAATTCAACCACATTCAGTAGAAATCACACAAGAAGGCGAACATGTTGTTGTATATGCATTTCTCCCCTATTTGGAAATCTCACGTTGGTGGAATACCACCAGAAAAGATTCAGTGTGTTCAGACTTCATTTTATTCCCACATGAAGTCCCGTGTGCCACACTGCGAGCTTTTAACAAACCTTGCTGTGACAATAAAAGCATTTTAATTTTATCTTGAAACAGGAGTGCCTTGGACTTCTTTCATTTTATTTGTACAGCTTCCACCTTTATTTTGATAGGCTGGTATAGGAAAGCAGGAAATGAGACACAAGAAATGGTCCAGTGCAAGCTTAAACTCAGGTCTCAGGCCTTTCGACACGAGCCACCCACCCAAGTTGATAAGCTACAGCCTAAAACCAGTTTTAAGTGAGGTTAAAGCGCATCGTGCAGTTTCAAAGAAAACCAAAGACAAATGTGTTTATAATACCGTAAAATCCATGTATGCATGACTGCTATATTTTACCTATATATTAAAAGGCTATGGTCTCTGTAACTGCCAAAAAACAAACTCCACATCAGTATCAGTTTTGGTATTCTTTATTAAAATACTGCTGTACACACAAATATTGCAAAAATTTGAGACAAGAACACAAGAGGGGCTTAAAACATACTAAGATGGTGATTGTAGGTGTGTTGATGTTGGGGAAGAGGAGAAATTCATCACTAATATTAACCGGAGTGTGTGCGTGTTACCATGTGGTATACAGTGATATGAGCACTGACGTTGCGCAGGTTGAGTCAGGAGGGGTGTGTGTGTGTTTTTCAAAATGTGTGCAAGTTTGTTTCAAAGGGTTTTCTAAAGCACCACATTCACCAGATAAGTTTTGCCGGTTCATTTGTTTTTTTTGTCGTTTACTAAAACAGAGGAAGTAGTACATGATCTACCACAGCCAGCATCCTGAAGGTTTGTTGTTGCCCCCAAGAACAGACCGCATTGAAAAGCTCACGTAAAAGTCGACTGCGTCTGGGACAATTTACTTGATTTTGACCTCTAACATCACGATTCAACTGTGTCGACTGTGTGTGAGAGTCTTTGTCGCTTTGAAGTCTCATGTTTGTAACATTTGAATGTTTCTATGAAAAATCTGAATCAGAGGAGTCAGGAATTGTAGCTTGGCAGAGCTTAGCTTGCTGTTTTTCCTGGGTAAAGTAAATTCTGCGCAAAATTGAATTGAAGGTAAATGAACGATGTCTGAATGTTAAATGAACCAAAAGTAGATCTGTGCTTCAGGGCAACATGAAATCCCCCCCACAATGTCTTAAACTTACATTAACTTCCTAAAACCGCCATCTGAAGACGTCCCGCCCTCTCCACTGTAGCTCATCTATATGACTGGACAAGGGGCAGCCAATGACAGCCAGACACATTCGATCATTGGGCCCCATCCAGCTGTTCGTCATCCTGAGAGAAAGCCAAGTCATCCGAGTGAGTGCAGCAGCCAGCGCCGCTGCTGTGTCTCCAGCACGTTTGTATTTCATGATCTTAAAAAAAAATAAAATAAACACGCAAATAAAACAAATTACAGGTGGTGCCCTGTTTGTATCCTCCTTTGCCCTCCGTCCCTTCCCATTTACCTAAACCCCTGCTGGAATTGGTCCACAGAACAATAAAAAGCAAAAAAAGAAAAATTGACAGCCCTCCCAATTTCCCATCAGGCATTCCTGCACAACAGCTGAGCAAAGAGAAAAAAAACAGCTGGGAAAAGTCACAAAAGCATTGCTTTTTCTCAAAAGTAGAGGGGCCCAGACCCCCTGAAGGGAGGTGAAGTTTGGGATAAAAGAGAAGGGGAAAAAAAAAAGAAAAAGAGGGGACAGTAAGAAAGAGACATATATAAGGGACAATAGGGGTGAGAAGATCGGTGGGGGACCAAATAAGGACATTCCACAAAGAGGCAGCTATGGCTCCACCTCAACAGAAGCCCCACCCTTGGGCTACACCCAAGTGTTGGGTAGCACAACCAAATTGACCCTTCCATGAGCAGTAGATGCCATGACCGTGTCCATTGACCAAAGGTGGTTGCTGCATATTTAACAAACACTTGGTAGACGGCAACAGGAGAAGACACCCCTTCCTCAGTGCCAACAGAAACCACACGTCCCCACCCACCCCACCCCACCCCTTTATCCCAGATCCCATCTCACGCTACCCCAGGAGAAGACACCTCTTCCTGAGTGCCCAGACACCAAAAGTTTCCACCCACCCGATCCTAAATCCCATTCCATGCCACCCCACTGCAAATGAACCCAAATTCCATAATCCCCTGAACCAAAATGTCTGAAATCCTTATTTGTTTTCCACTTTTACAAACCCTTCCCACCCTACCCAAGTGGTTTTATTTACTTTTGTCAAAGGGGAACCATCAACCAAAACTAAAGCTAGGTAGCTGTCCAACTCCAATGAAAGCCTTGAGTGGTGTCTCCCGTCTCCAAGTGCTTCAGAATGAAGGGGTGTGGACTCCAACCGGAAGAAAGATGCAGTCAGTAGAAAGCTAGGCTAGATTTTTTTTTGTTTGTTTGTTTCAATTCCGAGTCTGCTCTGGTATTTATGTCCATGTGTGATTTTAGCTCTCCGTTCACCCTGTAGGTCACTCACACTTATTCATAAAAATAACAAAAATTAACAAAAAAATTAAAATCTTAGTGCATCCTCCTCAGAAAAATAAACCCCAGCTGTAGAAACAAACAATAAAAGCCGGAAAACTTCAAAACGTCACATTTTGTGTCTCACTTTGTTCCCCAAATCTTAAAAAAATGTCATCATATGCGTTCGTCACAGCTTCCATGTTTGTCCTTAAACTTTTGTTTTCCTCCTTTTGTTTTTAAACTTTCAGCTGTGGGGTTTAAGAAAACTAAAAAAAGAAAAGTTACACTTTAGAAAAGCCTTCCTGGTGGACAGGGTCAGTGTATGTGACTGAGGTTCATGAAGCCCTGCCCTGCTGCCTTTGCCATGCTGATGTCGTCTCTTTGAGCCTGGTCCTCCACTGTAGTGCAAAAATGTGCTCCAGGTCCCGGCAACTCCACCCTGCCGAGCCCGAAGGCGGCGCTACAGAGAGCCGGATGCAGCGGCCTGCAGCTCCTGGAAGGTACTGTCAAAGCAGCGCTTCAGGTCCGAGTAGGTCACAACCAAGACACTTTTCTCGTCCCGAGACACTAGGCTGATCTTCTCAGGAACGCCCGCATCCAGCTAAATGAATGCAAGAAGAAACAGAACTTTAAAAAAACAAAAAACAAAACTGTTTTTGTGAATGTTGTTTTTTGTTTTGGTACAGTTAGCATACAAAGGCGATTCATTCTTAAGAGAAAAGCAACTGTTTTGACGATCAGTTGGGATCGAGGTCATGTGGGTGCAGCAATGACCAAGACTACCTGACACAAATTTAACAGTGAATGTAGCTACTCATACAACAGTTTAGTCATATGAAAAGGCTGTAAGTGCGAAAAATTATAGCTTTAATTAGACTCAGGCTAACAAAGTGAAAAGGGGAACTAAAATGTTAAGAAAAACAGAGACAGCTTGTCGAGGAAGTTAGGCCGGTGGTTAAAAAGGATCTACGCACGTTCTGGTTACACTGGCATATTGTGTAATTCAGTGCTTTTGAAACAAAAATTAGTAAAATCGCTAAGCTATAAAACAGGTTCATCTTTCTTTTTCTCTTTAAAACCTGTTTTTAACTTGCCTTTGCAGTCACTGGGCACACTAATGTGCGACTTTAGCCTTAGAAATTGTAGCATTAACAGAAAATGGGCTACTGTGCATGTTTAACTAATTTATAGACATTAAATAGTTCCACGAAATGCACAACTTATCAAATATCTGCTTATTTAAAAACAAAAGCATTAAAAGTGACAAATAGAAGAAAGCTCCCCGACTTTGTTGAGGCAGGAAACGATGTGGCTGAGGTCAATCCAGGGCGTCCCCGCTTCCGTCACCTGGTGAAACAGGTGGTCCCGGAAAAGCTTCAACAGGTAGCGGTCGCCCGTTTCTGACCACGTCGGATCCTTTTGGAATCTGATCGGCACAACACAAGATTACGCAGTTGTAACAGAAACAAATCGCACACTATGATGCAACGTTCAACAAGTGGTTCTTACTCTGGACGTTCATTTATGGTGCCCAGCTTGGCCAGCAGACGAAAGAGTCGGCCATTTTGCACCTCCTGCAGGGAAAAGAAAAAAAGAAAAATAAGGGGGGGGGCCCCAATTGTATTTGTCTGCACCAGAAATCTTCATTTTTCTTTCAGTTTCTTACGAAGCAACATTGAAAGCAGCACCAGAGGAGGAAAACGCTGCCACTAGAGGCTGTAGCAGGCAGTCAAATTTCCCACACAGAAACAACATGAAGGGAAGGCTGCTTTGAATTTTCTTTTTCATTCCTGCAGCTGCAAACAGAGTATAACTGTTAAGTGCACTGAATATAAGCTAGATGAGAGGGGTTAAAATTGGGGGGTGGGGTAGGGGAATAAATAAATAAACATATTTCAGTGGGATAAGCTCTGATAAAATCCTAATTTCAAATAAAAAGACTGCATTCCCTTTGCAAGGAATGCTTCCAGAAACTGAAACCGCTGCTGCTCGACTTTCTATCCATACATGGTGCTGAACTCAGTTTCCTCTCACGGGGTCTACAAGACACTTCCCTCTGACTGAAAGCGAACCAGAAAAATTGCGCATTTTCCTCCAAGTACATCTATTATAGTTTCCAATATCTTCTCTGAAATCAAAGATGTGCAAGACAGAAAGAAACCAATATTACACTTACATCATGGCTCCTACACATCAAAACCACCTAAGCTAATCCACATAAGTCATTTCAGGTTACTTAATAGAGAAAAGAATGATGTACTCATAAATATACATTGATTAGTGTGAAATTACGTGCTGCATTCTCATAAACGTCTTTAACTTAAAAAAAATAACTTAAAAAATAAAAATAAATGTGAGCAGGTGCCAGTTTGTGGAAGTTGTCGTGCTGTCTCATCATCCTGAGCACGGTGGCTGACGTCGCTATTTGCGACATATGTCTGGTGACATATATAGCATAGTTTTTAACTTTTAACAAAACACAAAAAAAATAAAAATCACAAACAGCTCTTTCAAACTTTTAACACTTGTACATGTTTAGTTTTATAATCTCTTTCTCGTTATGTTGCTCTCCACCCTCATTTCCACCTCATCCCTCATCTCCTGAACTGAACAAAAAGTAGGGCATAAACTTGCCAGTTTATTGCAGTTGTTGTCATAGCTACTTATTGTCAACAGATTAGATGTGGGGCCCTCTCATCTCTGCATAGCTGACAATAGGTCAGCTAAACAGCTAATGTTATGCCAGTGAATGTTAGACCTGAGTGTCCCAAAATTCACACTTTTCCTCTGATAAACAGCTTGTGTACACTCTCACATCGTGTCTAAGCCCAAGAATGTTAGATACTTTTCACCAACACGTACTGTAACTTTAAATCTGCACCTAAAGTTGTCCAAAACGTGATGTTGTTGACTCCATGACAGATTATTGCACTCCAGCAAATTACAGCTCACCTTCATGTCTGCAGATATAATTAACTCCTGCCTCTCCTTTCTCTCTGCCTGTCTCACCCTGTCAAATGTATCTTCACTGTTGGACAAAGTGACAATTACTGAAAACCAACTGGCCAATCACGTCAGCTTATTTCAAAATGCATTCAGGATTCATTTTCCTGCCACTAACTGAATCAGAAGAAAACTACTATAAACACACACACACACACACACACACACACACACACACACACACACACACACACACACACACACACACACACAGTAAACCTAAAGGGAAATAAAAACAGAATGCAATGATCTATTTGAACTATATATAGAGTTTAAAAACGAAAGAGAAAAAAAATCCCAAACGCTGAAACTAAGGAACTGATTCATAATAAAGATTTGCTGTTTTTGAATTTGATACCAGCAACAAGTTTCAATGATGTTGCCAATCCCAAGACTGGAATAGTTTCATGGTGCTTGAAAAAAAAATAAAAAATAAAAATAACACCAATAGGCTTTAAAAAAAATAATAATAACAAAATAAAGTGTATCCCACAGAGGCTGAGTGAAAGAAGAGAAGCTCTACACTGTGTGAAGGACTGCAGGTTTTTCTGAATATCATGCTGTGAAACAAGAATTTGGGGGGTTACCACAGATTGGTCTACTATATAAATAATTTCAAAAATTCAGCAAATCCAGACACATGCAAATATCAAGGCTCAACACCAGTCAGGCCACACTGACTAAAAACAGGAAGCGGAAAACCATGCAAATGAAAGCACTTCTATTAACAAGATCCAGAAACGCTGCCATCTTATCTGAGGTGAAGTGCTTACCTCTACTGTGACCTGACCAATCAACATTAGAGATTCTTTCTGCAAATCACAGATGCCGAGTTCTCCAGGCTGAAGTGGCCCGAAGCTTTAGGGTGAAAGCTATGCCGTGGCCTCAAACCTCTCTGAATCATACGCCTTGACCTGACATGCACTTACCTACAAAAGACTGCAGCTCTGTTTGGCTTTTTCTCTGCTGTTGATTCATCCCGTGTATTTCTGGCTACATTTTTACCACAACTATTAAATTTACAACTGAGAATAACAATCATTGTCTCAGTAGAAGGAAAAATAATCATAATAATCATAATATTAAATGCTAAAACGATCAGAATGGATGTGAGGGAATGAACAAAGAAGTGGAAAAACTAGAGGGGAAAAACAAAACAAACAAACAAACAAACAAAAGACCTGGGACCCAGGAGGGGAAGAAAGTCCTAGAAGTTTTATTTCTTTCTGTCGGCTACCACATGCAAACAACTGGGACACAATCACACGGTAATTAACACAAAAAGCAGCTACACAAGCATAAATGCCAGCCACTTACACTGGCTACATTGTAGCTCCTTCACTACAAAAGCCTAAATTGGGGCTGACAGCAGTACAGATCTGTTGCACTTAAAAGCATTAATTTAAAATAAATAAATACAATAATAATAATAATAATAATAATAATAATAATAACGACAACAACAACGCCAACCGTCAGTGCTGACCCTCAGCCTCCTAGTAGATATATACCTCTGTTATCAATTTCAAAATCGTACATTAGCTTGTTTTCACTGTATCTTTTGCCTCTTGGTGCAATATTTTGAAAACATCCATCTATATGCTGATGACTGCCAGCTTCATTTACCCTTGAGCCATTCTGATAGTCTCCCAGGTCAACTCCTGCTTGACTGTCTTAGTTATGTTAAAGCATGGATGGCAAAAAAAACGTAAAAAATTTTTAATGATCATAAGACGAAAGTAAACTTATTTGGCCCAAATCGTTTCTCTGACACTCCAGATGTTGATCTTGCCACTTTGAATTCCCATTTAAAGAGTTCGATCACAAAGCTCGGAGTAAAAATTGATTCTGCACTTACCTTTGATGGTCACGTAAACAGGGTGTTAAAAAAAAAATTAAAAAATCAGCATTACATCACCTCGGGCATTTATCGAAGATTAAGCCTTTTCTCTCCAAGCGTGACCTGGAGAGTGTTATTCACACCTTTATCACCTCACGTTTGGATTATTGCAACTCTCTTTTAATAGGGGTTGGGCAGAGCACTTTGTCACGCTTGCAACTAGTGCAAAATGCTGCAGCTCGATTTTTATCTGGCAGAAGGAAATTCGACCACATCACTCTGGTTTTGGCCTCCTTACATTGGCTTCCTATTGCTTTTAGGATCCGTTTCAAAGACCTTTTACTGGTTTTTAAATCTTTAAATGACCTGGAACCTGTTTATCTGTCTGATTTGTTGAAGCCCCATGTCGCCACTTGGTCGCTTCGGTCAGCTGATCAGCTGTTGCTTTTAGTCCCTAAGGCACAGCTGAAACTTAGCGGAGACCGAGCGTTCTCTTCAAGAGGGAAAATCTCTGGAGTTGACTGAACAGTGTCGGTTTCACTTTGGTAGAGCTAAACATCAGATTTTCCTCTGTCTACCTCAAACTCATTAATTTTGATGTGTTCTAGAGAGCTAAAAATATCAAGCATGGGTTATCTACCAGTGGTAGATACCACTGTATTTGTATTATCACATCTACAGCGCAAGAAAACAAACAATGAGTGCTTCTTGGCAAAATTACCAAAGTATAATCTAAATTCAAGATTAACAAGTGTTTATAAAAGTAGCATCGTCACTGAAGCAACAACAACAACAACCTGTAAGTTAACACAGCAGCATTGTTGCAATGACGCAACCACAAACTCAGACCAAAAATGGTTGACATGAATCTTGTAACTTTTAAATGAAGCTTTTCTTCAACAATAAGAGTCACCAGGAAAACACAGAGGGCTGCTGCTATTTTCATACGTGCAAACATGCATTCAGCAGCATTTGACATGATAGGCAGGAAATCTACATACTGTCATCAGCTGACTTTGGACTAAAGACCGAGAACCATTTGTGTCCTCTAATTTTCTGCTTTTCTCATGAAACATTACTGACATCACTCAACTTTAAAGAACTGTGTTTTGTAAACACCTACTGAGAATCCCACTGAGTAAATAGGTTCTGCAGTTAGGAGGTTAAAAAAAAAAACCAAAAAAAAAACAAAAAACCCCACAAGCTACTTTGCTTGGCGTGTCAGCGCGGAGACGAGGCCGGAAGAGGAAGCTGGGGCCTGACCGAAAGAAAAAGAATGAGATGGGGTCGGGCTGGTTGTGTCACACATTGATGCTCCAACATAGGGAAACTATATTCAACACAAAAGTCCACAATATACTGTACAACATCCTGTGTGCACATACACAACTTCCCTATTTGCTAACCAAGGCAATGCCCTCCATCCACCACACAGGCAGTAAGCAACATGGCTGAATCGTGTTACACATGTTTTCTGTACAGACCTCCTCTGTTTTTACATTCAACATAACCTTCATCATACCTTGGCCAAATCCTCCTCAATGACGTCATTCCTCATCTGCGATGCGTCCAGTTGTGTGTAGAATCGTGCTCCAATCATCGGCATGATGTCATTGACGCTGCGCAGGCGAGACTGTTCAGTAAGCAGATACCTGCAAAACACAGCAACAGTTTACCTTCGTGTGAGTTCAGCTCAGGCGTCACAACAAGGTGGTCTCTTTACACACTGCTGTTTTCTTCTTCACTATAAAGTGTGAGATGCAAGCAGTGCACAAAAAGGCCTAAAACACTGCTAAAACCTTAAACAGCACCTTCACTGCACAACTATGAGTGCTTCAATTAGAAGATCAAACGCTACTAACCAATCAGATTCCAGCTTTTTGGAAGTTGGAACATTACATTTATAAAGCAGATAAAATTAAGTGAAAACTCAAGTGTTATTATGCTACCTGTGACAGTAGCACGAGTGTGCTGCATGTCACAGTTTACTGAAGTGTGAAAGCATCAGTTATATTAAGAGGTTAACTCTCACTTCATTTACAGGATGTAGATCTGATAAGTCAACGGGCCTTAAACTTCAAAGGTGATTTATCTTCGCAGCACCATTAAAGGTCACACTGACTGAAAGTCCCCGCAGATATTTTTCTCGATTCTTCTAACTTACTCAACACATGAATCGCATGTTTATGTGAAGAAGACCTTTTCTTTCTTTCTTTTTGAAGATAAACAATCTGTCAGATAACAGAAATATAGTATAGGACTAACACAGACACTGAGAAACATTTGGAAATGGATAAAATCTAACTATTTGACTCCTAGGTCACAATTTTTTAAAAAGGTTCTAATGATATCTGATTACAATTAGAAGTTTGACAAATCATTCTTTGCTCGTGGGATTGTTTGCAGCAAAGTCAGGACAAATGCATGACATGCAAACCTGAGAGGACACTCTGTGGTTAGACATACACCACTTTGACATTAGAATCAGGCAACATTTCAATCCTGTCCCAAAAAAAACTTGGATTAGACATTGGTGACACGACTCCCAAGCAGGTCTACGTTAAAAAGACCTGTCAGCAGAAGCGCACCGATTGCTTGTGGTAGAGCCAACATAACATAGAGGAAGCTAACAGTAAAGGCTCAGTAGGAGGTACTCCATTCTTGCCCCACAGACAGCTTTTATTTGCATTTTTGAAATAGTTGAAGTTAAACCACGGACTGTGGTCAGAATGAGTTGACACGACTTGGAAGGCCCGTTGACTACGCTTTTTCAGTCAGTCTCAATGTGGTTGTGTTTGCTGCAATACACGTACGGAAGCATTTATTGCACTTACGGTAACACCAACGTGTTTACCACCACCTCCATTAATATCGTTTCATATCACGTGAGTTTGTCAGCTACACTCTACACGAATCACGTGCAACTGGCAGTAAAATAAAGAATATGCAAAGGAAATAACAGCAGTACGTAGCAGCCTTTGGACTCTCACACTGAGCTAGGCTAATACAGATAAATTAGGTGGACAATGTTAACTCACTTGTTTACTTTTCATCTTATTAATTTATGTCCGGTTGCCATTTAGTCATCTTACCAACAGCACCAGTCCGTCGCCTTAGCCACTCTAGTGCCTACCGAAAAACAGGGATGTAAACTGAAGATTCCTCCAAGCTACAGATACCAGTGATAGGGCTGGGACAACGCGTCGACGCAATCGATTACGTCGACGTAAAAAATTTGCGTCGATGCGTCATCACTTTAAAAAAAACACACATAGCGGCAGCGAGTAGCGGTAACATGTCGACTTAAACCACGCCCCCGAACACGCAGTTCTACAGTATGGGGATATTTTAACCGAAAAGGAAGTGATTCAGTCTTTGCCGGCTTTTTAAGGATGAAATGGCCGATCATAAAACGACCGTAAGTTTTCAACTTTTTTACTAACGCTGGTTTTTACCCTTTAATTCATCCAGACACCCCCCACGTAGACACACACTCAGAGATAAACACCCAACCTCTGTAAATGCAAAACTAATTTAAGCTGCTTAGCA
>VURO01031638.1:0-20785 GCA_015108175.1 Pelvicachromis taeniatus | reverse complement strand
TTACACACTTTGTATATATGTACCTGAGCCTCTTTTTCACCTGTGAAAATAAACTATAACCCTCCAGTCATAACACTGGAAACATGGCTGATTCTGGCTAAAATACGAGCTGCTGGGAAATAGGAACAATCAAACGTCTCACCCACAACTTCAGCCAAACATCATCTGTCTGAATGGAGCTAGTCACGGTTTTTACTGAATTTATTGTATTGACTTACTTTTACTCCAGATTGATGCCATCTCTCATTCCCCTTTTATCTTTTGCTTAAATATGTGCAGATATACGTTTTTGTTCATTACATGAAAGTCTGGAAATAGTGCCTCGTGCACTGTTATTCTTCCCCACATTAATTGATTTGATTAATTGATTACAAACTAATGATAAATTTCCCTTTGGGCCACCTTTACTTATTCAGTTTATCTGTAAATCACTGCACACCCTTGGAAACACATACATGTGTGCCTGAGTGTGTAAGTGAGAGAATGTTACCTTGTCCAGTTGGTTAATGCCTTCCTCCACACAGCAGATGGAGGCCACTGTTCTTAAAGCGTGCGCGTAGAGATCTCTAAAGCGGTCTTGTCTGCAGATCTTGAACAGGGCTACCACAGCTCCTTCCTGTAGGAAAAGAAAACGTGTCATTTTATATTTAAGCCTAAGAAGAAAAGTGCGTATCAGTAATGATGCTATTCAGTGTCACATTCAGTTCCTACAATGACATCATCTGTTCTGTGAGTCTTGATCACGGGAACAAGGTAAAGCTGCTAAGTCATTGTAAAAAACATATTTGAAGAAAAGAAAGAAAGAAAGAAAGAAAGAAAGAAAGAAAGAAAGAAAGAAAGAAAGAAAGAAAGAAAGAAAGAAAGAAAGAAAGAAAGAAAGAAAGAAAGAAAGCAAGAAAGAAAGAAAGAAAGAAAGAATAAATTTGTGAAACCAATGTTTCCCAAATGCTTTGTGAAAGCTGCAAAGAAAGAATAGCAATATAGACAATCAAAACTGTTTATTTAGACTCATGTGAGACTGTACGATCATTATGATTATTAACCATCATCATCCATCCATTCTCTTCCGTTTATCCAATTCAGAGTTGGGGGGCTGGAGCCTATCCCAGCTGTCTTAGGGCGAAAGGCGGAGTACACCCTGGACCGGTCGGCAGTCTGACGCAGGGCTTAATCATTATCACTTGTTTTATTTCTGCTAAGTGTAAATGCAGAAGCTGTTCACATGACGGATGGTATAAACTTTCTATTTCAACAAGACAACCCTAATTCTGGTTAATTCTGGTTATTGTGTGCTATTATTTATTATTATTCAAAACAAGGACCTTGCAGTGAGGCAACAGTGCTAACCATCACACCACCATGTCTTTCCCTAACCTTGTCATTTTAAAGTCTACCCTGAGTTGCTAAATTTGTCAATGGGACACTTGACTATTTTTCACAGCATTAGTGAATGTGGGACAAAAATTGGTAAAACATTCATTTAGAATCCAATTTGAAACTTTCACAGGCCTGACATTAGATTGTCAAATTATTCAGGATGCATCATTGTCAGCTCTTGCCTTGAAGCACACATTACTGTGCAAAACAATGGATCAAATTACGTCTTGCTAGACTGTGCTATGAGCCAACCATCCCTACACATTTAAGCCAATAGCAGCATACTGGTTTTAAAGAGTCCAAGAGACCCGGAATGACCGATGGACTTGGCCAGCTTCATTCAGTGAGCCTGCCAACCACAGAACCTATCAAATAGCTCACACAATCTATCATGTAAGGTTAAAACAGCCAAAATATATATATTTCATGAATAGAAAACACTGGGAAGGGAAAAAAAGATGATTTGCTAGCCATAATAACTGAGCATTTTCTGTTGCGTATGCTTGGTGTAAACAAACAAAAACAGTATTGGCTGCATGTCCACTTTAAAGCACCCCTTTGATAAAAAAAACACTTGCAGGTATTGAATTCTATTCACTGTGCAGATAGCTAGAATTACCTGGAGGAAGATGAAGCCTGTAACTACCACCATTATCCTAATAAGGCAATTATACTGGGCTGGCATGTCTCATATGCTGCTAAGGCCATGCTGCCAGGGCTTGGAGTGGTTAATCATCCTGCCCTCCAGCCTGACCGCTACTTCCACGCTTGCTGCCTACGCTGTATCAGTCCACCATACCTGGAAGAACTACCAATACTGACGGACAGCTTTCAGTAAACCGTCTAAAACGCTGAGACGCTTACATGCTGATTGCAAATGCCTGGGTAGTTCTGAAGAGTCTGTTGATCCTTTTAATTTACTGTGACGCAAATCTCACTTAAAATTGATGTTCAGAACGAGTTTGTGGTGATTAAAAATGGAAAACCGAGCATTAGTTCTTTGTTTTAAATTATTTCAAGCTAGCTATATTCAAAAACATGTGATATCCAGAAGCATTTAACCAACTGAATTATGTCTTCAGTGACATTTTGTACTCAAATTTCACTCAAGACCACTGCAGTCTTCGTGCATTTCCATCAGTACACAAAGCCTTAGGATGGGAGAGCAATAGCAAGACTCCCAGTACCAAACACAGCCAACTTCAGAAATGCCTTTTATTAGGTATAAGTATTAAGTGTTTTTTTTTTTCCATATTATTGTGTACATTATAAAGCACCTTGAGGTCACTGTTGTGATTTGGTGCTATATAAATAAAACTGAATTGAAGTGAAGTGAGATGCAGCTTGGAAAGGAGGAGCTGGGATGCAGGTGGGTTGCAAAGCGTCTTACAGAGACAGCAGCAGCTGTAGTTAAACTAAATCAGCTTAGATAGTGTGCCCTTTATGACATTTTCCAATGGGATGGATACCCTTTGTTTAAGCTGCAGGTATATTTAAACTGCATCACCTGCATCATCTAGCTAAAAATATAAAGTACCTGTGATTAACTGAATGTAATATGTGTATTGTAGGGCAGCAGGTCTTAAATAAAACTGAAAACTATATTGCTTCAGTTTTTAATACCACATCAAAGTACCATAACTGGATGGAGATTTTTAATGCATCATGTACTAATTAGCCATTTTTGATACAGTATTTGGAGTGGGCCAAACTCTAGTGTATATGTAAAAAAAAAAATCACTGCAACTGCACAGAGCTTAATATAATGTAAAAAAAGAAAAGAAAAAAAAAGAAATGGCTCAGAGGAACAGACTACTGAGATTTGTTCAGACAATCTTCACTCTCTGGTGGAAGCACCTTTCTATTATTTCATCCCCACAGACTTTTCTTTTCACAGATTATTAGGCTTGTTAACTTGTTTCTTTCCTCTGACAAACAACTTGCACTTGTTGCTTCCACTGACTTCATCCCCATCTCTTAGATTAAGCCCACAGAACACATTTGTTCTCGCACTTACGCATTTTGGTTCTTGTTGCAATAAGTGAAACTTGACTACTCACTGGAAAATCCTTCTTTATCTGTGTGTTTGCATTTATAACCGTACGCAGTGTATAATTTATTCCCATCTTATAATTTCCTGAGTTGTGCTCTCTGGTCTTGTTTCGCTTGTTAACGCCAAGCATGCAGCTGCAGGCAGTTTTCAGCAGGGTTTGCAAAAAAAAAAAAGAAAAAGAAGAAGAAGAAGAAATAATAAAAGAAACATAGAGACTTCGTGCTTTAAGGGATGAGAAAGATGAAAATGAAGGGAGACTGGCAGGTGTCTTTCAGCAATCTGATCCTCAAAGGGACATCAAATTGGAGATCTCGATGAGATCCACATTATTTCTATGCCCTCTTTCTACCCACAGAGCTTTGATGACACACTGGCTCTCACCAGGCCTGAGTTAGTGCCATTTCATGCTCTACACGCCCTGCAGTTTACAGCTATCAGAGCAAGGACACATATGACAAGTCTGCCAACATGGACAAATTTAGATCGACATCTATCATGACAGTAGGTAAACATCGAGGACGCAAACATTGCACACCATCACACAGTCACTCTCCAGCATTCCAGCTGCTATTTGATTTATGATGTGGCACATGGTATTAAAGCTGACACGAAACACCACATTTATAACGGCTAACTTACACCATGGGGACTTACTCTAACCCAGCGCACCTGACAGACAGGTTCTCCTACATACAGTCCTCATTTATAAAGTGCTCTCAAAAACCAAACATTACAGCAAGCAGGTAGATTTTCCTGTTTGAGTGCAGCTAGCAAAGAACTAAAAACGTGTTGCTTTAAAGACAGAAAGCAAAAGTGGACGGTATATCCTCTTTTTTTTTTAAACATAAAAGCCATTGTTGTAGCCACAGGCATTACAAAACTGACCTCTTAAGGCTGCTTTTTTGTTTTAATTGCCTTGTTTTCCACTGAGTTATCGGTTCTGTCAGTTAGCTAACATAAGCTAATGTTAATCTTCTTTAATCTGACATTATTAGCCGTTTCAGGGTCCAAACTCCGCTTCAGGTCCCAAAGTCAAATGAACACTGCGGCATCACTGAGAGTTTGCAGGTAATCTTTAATCCATCCATGTCTATTCTTTCTATCTGTTTTCATCCATGAAAACAGAATTTATGAGAGTTAGCAGGGAGTTAGCTTGCTAGTTTCCACCTAAACATGATATATACCATGTTCTTACTGAGGGAGTACTGAAAAATTTAATTGAATAGTGGTAGTGATCACTGCCTGATTTTAGGGGCTTATTCAGGTTAAACAGAACAAGATACAAAGCATTAAAACATGTTCAAAACAGCCTTAATAAACGCAGAGTAGTTTGGACTCAAAAGCAGGGTTCATATGTCATCACTTAAAGACCAGCGGCAACCAACCAACCTAGTGACGTCACAAGAAGGTGCTTGAAATGCTCTAAAAACTTTAACTTTAAACACTTCTTAAATCCAGCTTCGCAGACACTGCTAAAAATGTGACAATTGCTCTTTCTGCCTGGCTGCTAAATGTTGTTACTGTATTAGTTGATGCGTTTTATTCCTAAGACATGCAGAAAATATAAATATAAAAAATGTAAATGACCATAAAAAGGTAGACATGTATAAATATGGTTCACCTCTGAAACACCAAAGAAAAGAAAATACTTTGAATTTGAAGGATTAAAGAATAAATGATGCTTTTAGATGAATATGTTGGGCATTTATTTTGTTTGTTTAGTCATTTTGAGTGGGTCACGAGCTAAAGGCAGGCATGAATAGTGTTCAGAGATAATTTGTATGATTTGTTCTGATCTGTTTGGTATGACAGATGTGTGCAGTCAGCCGTCCCAAATCAGCTATGATGGCGTGAATACTCAGGGTCTGATAAGCTGTCAATTACAGAGAAGTGCTTTGGAAAAACATCACCGACAAGGGTTTAAAATCACAAGAGGAAAAAAAAATAGTTAATATGTTTTGAAATAATGGGTTATTAAAATCAGGGCATGAGAGTTGATAGACTTGTTGTTGACACATATTTTTTAATCTTTTCAATTTAAATCATTTGTGCACCAATTTAAAAAAAAAAAAAAAAACTCCTCACGTGTAGGTTTAATAAAATGTCTGCAAGTTGAGGAAACGCACAGTTTTAATACATGTAATTTACTTACTGTGCTGAACATTTTATTTATAGCTTCTATAATCAAATTAAAATATTACAATTGATGAAATGACTTTCTGTGTGTCAAAGGAGTAACTCATAGCGAAAAACCCAGTGATTTACTGGTTGGCTGCGCTGACCCCGTAGGTCCAGCACTTTAAGTACTGGTACTTATAAAGTGTTTTTTTACTCTAACTGCACTCCAAGCACTTTTGACTACAAATGTCATTCACCCAGTCACACGCTCATGCAAGCACTTTTTTCTGTACCTAAGTGCTTTGTCTAATATTTGCGCACACACTCACACTCCGATGGACACATCAGAGGCAACTCGGGTTCATTGTCTTGCCCAAGAATACTTCAACATGCAGACTGGAACCACTAACCTTCTGATAGGCCTGCTCTAACTCCTGAGCCACAACCACTCCCACTGTGTAGCCAAGTCATTTGTGTAATCATGGGGTGGATCACAGGACCTGCATTAAAGGATAGACTCCACCCCTGCACCACATGGATTACATCAGATTTTACAACCCGATTACATACTTTATATTATGTGTGATGTGATGATGACACTTGACATAACAACAACAACTATCAAGAACTAATAACTACTAACACAAATCTATATTTTTATACAACTGCTGCTGACAAGTGAAGTCAGCAGCAGTTGAAAATTTGTGCAAAATGTTCAACTATGACCCAGTGTTACGCATCAAAGGGGTGTGTGAGAAAGTGTGATAGACAGATAGGTAATTATTTGTTATGGTGGGTTTCAGGATTCCTCTGAGATGTCAAGCTCTGCTACGCAAGTTAAGTACATAGACTGTATTTAAAGGATGGATGTAGCCACTGTGACATCATCCTTCGGTTTGTAAAGCCCAGTTCTGAAGCCTTGAGACTGGTGTTTGGAGAGGAGAGTGGAGTGCCAAGTTATTATCTAATGATTGCAAAGCTTAATTTGCAAATGGTATAAATAGACTACATGTGATCATTGCACAAACAAAAATATGTGCCATACTGCAAAAATAACATACTAAAAAAATAATACTGGAGTAGTGGAGCAGCGAAACAGGAGCACAGACTTCAGTGACAGGCTGTTGGTATAATTAAGCACACAGCAAGCCATATATTCAGATAATTTATTTGGAGGTAAAGATGAGCATGTAACCTGTCACTTAAAGCGGCCACGCTCTTATCTTTAAACTAGATATAAATGGTTGAAAATGTACCCCTGTATGATTGCTGTGAAGGCATTGTTAGCTTTTAAGAGTACCACACTGTAAACATTAATCTTTTTCTGCAAAGCTAAATGCTATCCATGGGGACTGACTTGCTTTTGGAAATAGCCTCATTCATACATGGTCTTACTTTCTTAGCCCTGGAGCTTGCTGATTGGTTAAGAAAGCGAGAGTGGATTAGAAGGTAAAGACACCTGAGCAACCTGAATATGTAATCAGTACTTATGGCTAATGAGAGCTGACAGTATTGATCTTACAATCTGGCTGCAAAGAGCGTGTATGTGTGTGTATGAGTGGGCCATCAGGAAGTGTCTTATCAAAAGCATCCTGAAAGCGGTCAGCTAACTAATGGCCAATACAGGCTTGCTGTCTGTCCAGTCTGTCTTTTCTTATCTCACAGTGAAATAGCTTTATAGTGGCATGTATAATAAGATAGCTGGCAATCGCAGGTCTGCTGGTTAGAATGACGAACACTGGTGTAGGTGGACGTCCACAGGAGTGAATAAAAAGAAGCAAGGTCCCAGTTGTAAAGTGAATCTGCTCTCTAAATGTTGTAAGAAGGATACTAAAGAGTCTGTTGTTATGTCCCCACTACCTTGGCAATGATGCTGCAGAGCTGAGGTCCATCCTGGGTTAGGGACAGCAGGTTGCTAATGGCACTACCAATGGTATGAAGGCTGTCCGATGATTCAATCTGCTTGATCAGAACCTGCAAGGAAATTGAAATCTTTGTCATTTTATTCACGAATCAATACATTTCATATCATCACTTTCTAGTGGCTCATTAATACTGTTATGGTGTCAGCTGTGTCATCTTATTTTAATACAACCACTGGATAGCACAAACATGACAGTCCTTTATAGAAAGTCTATTTCTATATGTGTGCAACAATCAGGGGACAATTTTCCCCCTTCTTATCTGGCCCTCACATGGAGTGTAACTAGATATATGTGTGCTTGGATCCAAAATATCACTATACACAGCATCTGTTTTAACAGCATCACAGCATCACAGAATATTACTGGCAAATGGCAACTTTTCTAGTTGCCCCTAACTCTATGTCTAGAAAAAAAAAAGAACTAAAAGTAGCCAGCAGTATCTGCAGGACTGTTCACCATGATTAAAGGCACTTGTTGCAATTACCCTCTGCAAAATTTAAATGAAAGCCTTGACCACCAGGTGGAAGCATTTTACCGGTGGGTAGATATGTTTAAACTACTTTAATCACAATTTTTTCCATATGTATTTTAAGTTGTATGAAAGTATGAGCCTGTTAGCTCTCCTTAATTCTTCTAGTTATACAAAAATAATTTATGTGTATGACTGTGTAAAGATGATATCATAATGTGGTGTTGTTTAGGGTTTTGTTTTGCTTTGGTTCTTTTCCTCTCAACCTTTCCTACTCTTAGGTGGCGATTGGCAGGTTCTGCTGTGGGACTCCGCCTGCTGGCGGTGCCTACCGATTTCCCACGCTTCAGCAAACACACCTTTTAGGATTCACTCATTTTCAGCCATTACTAAAGGATCAGCTCAAGCTCACATTCTTCTCCAGATTGTTGTTGAAAGTAGTCGTTGTGATCAGGTTCCTCATGCTAACTATAAATCACAAACTATGTATGCTCCTTGTGGAAACCTTGGTTTCCTCCATCGCCAAAACTCTCTTCTTTCTTTTAGTCACTCCATAACAACAAACTTTGCTAAATTGAACCCTGAGAGTGTGTTTGGATCTTACTTCAGAGTCAAATTATTTACACCATTGATTATAAGAATCTTATAAATTAGGCAAAGCAAAAGCTCAACGTTTCAACAAAAATATAAAAAGGCACGAAAGTGCAGAGCAAACAATGCAAATACAGAAACTACATACCCGGATCTCATTGGCTAAAGCCATGTCAATCATGTTGCTGAACGAGTCACTGACATCTGTAAGGATCTCATGAATGGCCTCCCTCATGGATTTCAAGAAGAATTCATCATCAGTGTGAAGGCACCTGTGGGTGCAAATCATATGTTTGATTTAAAAAACAAAGTATTTGTTTAGGATTTTTTTTATTTCTGCATATTAACTTTGTAGATTTTACCTTTCTGTAATATTAGTCAGCTCCATACACTTTCCCAGCAAAGACTTCTCATACTACAACAAAACATAGACATTTAAGTGGTCAGACCTCCAGAGTTCTAAACATAAATGGCATTCTTATCCAAGTAGCCTGTCAGTTTAGTATAGCTTCAGGTATTTGTAGATAACACATAAGCAAACAATGTTCAGTAATGCAAGCTCAGCTCATGTTAAACAGTTCCAGTTAGAAAGAAGTCAGAAAGAAACATTGTTCAGTTTTTTCTTTACTGTAAAATGGGCACTTTTTTTGTGTATGCAAACCTCATTTTCAAAGTCAACCACTACCTTCTGCATCTCCGGTGGTGTGCTTCGAGCTGCACTGTACTCATGCACCAGTGAGCGAACATGGCAGTTTGCCCGTACAGCTGTGCTGTGGACCCTCTGCCAGCGCCCCTTCTCCAGCCGCTGAAACATCTTTCCCAGCTCTGTGCTGACCACCAAAGCTCGACGAAGGAGCGTCTGCAGGTTGTTTCTAGCCACATGGTCCCCTGCACCAACCCCAGAGCCTACAATCAGCTCTCCCTGCTGAGAGTCCTCCTCTACCCCGATGGGTTTGGCCTGGAGGACACACATGCACTCTACTTCCGTCATGTGACGGAGGTCTTCCATCCAGCGCTGGACCGAGTCAACCTGAAGAGACTGTGCACGGGTACTGTGGGTGAAACAAACAGAATAAAAGATTAATAAAGCTAATAGAAAAGTCTCAGTGAGAACAGGACTTCTTTTTTTTTTAAGCCAGAGGCAAAAGAACTAAGAGAGATGTAGATTTAACACAACAACAGCATTATTCAACATGTTGTGTATATCTGGTCCATTGCAGAGAAAATGAAGGGAGATGCCACAGACCATCCATTGATTGCGATATGCAACGAAAACTTCTTTCCCTGCTTCTTGTTTGCTCAGACTAAATCGACAAGAACTGGCTGTTTGGTTTCTCATTATTAATTAGAAAATCGAATACATATTGCTAAACAAACACTGCTACATCCATGAAATGAATACACACAGGATACTATGTACCAAGGGCAGTGTCATGTTAGAGAGGACATCATTAATGCTCACTGTCCTGCCTGCTATACTGTAGCTTAAGCACATTTATATGAGAAAAGTCTGATCATGTTTGCCTCCTCCACAAGAAATAACATGGTTAATCAGTGGAAAATTAAGGAAATTCAAATTGGTTGTTAGGAAGCTTACTTGTCTGTGCCACCCTTGTCATCTCTATATAATTTTCCTGTTGTTTCTTCCTGTTTTCTTTGGAAAAAGTAGATTATATGTCATTAATCTCTTATGACAAAACTTGTTTGCTAACAGGCAAACTGCTAGTCCCTGACACAAACATCAACAGTCTTCATCCCATCCCCCAGATCTGTATCTGCTCTACAGGCTACTCATTGTTGGATAAAAGAGAGGACAGTGTTTGAGTCAAAGATGGAACCTGCTCACTTCAATACTGGCCTCCTGGCTCATGAGCCAGAAAATGATCTAGCTAACAAACACACAGCACCACTGGACATATGAGTTGGAGCTCCTGCTCCTGTTGGCAAATCTTGCTGCAATACATATAAGGTGAGTTGAGGTCTAACAAAGGCTCTTTTAAACAACGTGAAAAAATAAACCTAAAACTGAATGTCTTTTGAAGCTGGACTTTGAATTGATAGCTTAAATGTTAGTTAGCTATACTGACCTCTGGCAAAGAGGATATAGTTTTGGTTGCACATGTGTGCATGTCATTCTTTGTGAAACATGATAGGTTGAATTATTTTTTTTATTTTTTTTGGAAAAATTCTGAAAAAGGTTTGTAGGGATGTAGAGTGGGGTCAAGTTAACAGTCCAGGAATTTCAAATATGAGGATTTAAAATATCATGTCACATTTGACCTCTGACCTCTCTTTGAAGGTCACTAGATTGATCTAAAAGTGATAATATTGCAATAGCAATTTAAAACTATATTTTTCACTCCCATGTTTATGTTTTGGCAACATATGAGTGTATAGGGAATGATATTTGGGGACTGTAAATATCTTATTCTGACTTTGTTATGATAATTACAGTAACCCTTTCAATACATAACAATCTGAATACATGTACAGTGCTCTTAAATAAATTTTTCCATCCATCCATCCATCTTCTGCCGCTTATCCGGGGCCGGGTCGCGGGGGCAGCAGCCCAAGCAGAGAAGCCCAGACCCCCCTCTCCCCAGCCACCTCCTCCAGCTCATCCGGGGGAACACCAAGGCGTTCCCAGGCCAGCCGAGAGATATAATCTCTCCAGCGTGTCCTGGGTCTGCCCCGGGGCCTCCTCCCCTTAAATTTTTTTTAAACAAAATAAATTTGTGATCATTACTAAACATTTAAACGTATTTTACTAAACAATGAAATGATTGCTACGCGTGTGTGTTATAATCACATAAATAAAAAAGTATGAAAAATAATTATGCTCAAAATTATGTTAAGTATATTAAAATGAGTTTCAACAGAGCAAATAACTTTTTCTTCAAGCACGTTTAAAAAGAACAATCTACCCCAAAATTACAAAATTCCCCAAGGAACCAGCGAGCCTCGACACCTCATTTGGGAATCATCGATATAGGTTATACGTGCAAACTCCATCACAGTATCATGATAATCAGTCACTGGAGACTACAGTATTCAATTCTAAAATACCCAAATCAATAATGTGTAGTCAAAGTCAATTATTCACAGATAATAGCCATCTCGTGTTCTTGTTAGTCTAATCCCTCATTTCCCCTCAGGATTGTGATGCCTTTACGAAGCAGCTTTACTGAGCAAACACTCTCCCCATTTCTATCTCTCCCAGCAATGACCCTAATGAAGGGAGGCTTAAGGGGGCAATCCAGAGGCCAACATCCTGCGAGGCAAAGCTCCCCGAAAGAGGATGGGTCGATGGCTACAACAGCCACCTTTGCTTCGAGTGAACACAAAGGAAACGGACTGAAGATGAAGATTTTCCTCTTGAATCTCGAGCACTGCAGTCTGAAATGGCAACTGGCGAGCCATGCTTTGACCTTTATATTTTAGCAATAGCTGGTTTTACAAGAATAAATCATTAGAAAGCCACAAATCTTATTATAGCTAATCCAATATTAAACATGATTGGAGGGCAGCTGTGTACCAGGGAATGGAACAGCAGATTTATATCACATTTATTTAAATATTGAGTTGGCTACGAAAGACAAAGTATGTATGTGCTGATAAATATACATTGAGTGAGTCATCTGCCAACTGAGGACGAGGAACATCGCGGCGAAAGATGTAAAATGTGCAGGCTGTAGAGAGAGGCAGCTCAGTGGTTCGAAACTCTGAAGCAGAGATAAATCTCATTCATTGTAAGAGAATGAAGATGTAATTAGCTATAAATTTAAACTAGAATAAGTAACTGTGCAGAATAGTAAGCATTAATATGGCGCTTACTCTGCTAAGTGGGGTAAAAAGCTTCATAGTGATCATCAGATGAGATATGAGTTTTAGTTTAACTCTACCTAGGCAATTAAAGATATTAATATCTTTAAAATACTACTGAATCCTGTATCCAACCTTTTTTTCCTGCTTGTTTGAAAGCCTCTTAAAAACCACTCTAGCTCTTGAAATGTCCTTTGTTGGAGATTTGTCACGCAGCGGTGAATAACAGTGATTCAACCTAAGTGCCAGATTAGTCACAAAGCTAAAGGTTTGTTAATTATTAATTCTTTTTTGTGTGTGTGTGGTTTATTGGATGACAAAGAAACATTAAAAAAAAAAGGCCTAATGGTAAACTATGAACATTTGAAAGTGTTTCCAGAATCTTCTGGTTCCTATCAGTCCAAAAGTGTCATTTTAAAACTGCTTCCTTGGTTATATCATAGCATCACACCAGGATGAACCCATCTGGATTTACACAACCAATAAAGCCCCGAAACACTCCCGTCAGCATATGTTTAAAAAAAAAAGAAGCAGATAATAATAGGTTTGTTTTCCAAAGGAGGGGAAGTGGTGCACTTCAGTTTGCAGGGCATGACAAATATTTACATGCGGGGCCAAAAGAGGGTCAGGCGACAGCAACTCTATTATCCCAGACAGGATGTCTCTGCAGTGATGAAGCATCAGTACTTCTCATCTGCTGGCAGCTGGCTGGCAGAAAACTGAGCGACGGTGGCAACGGAAGAGACAGGAGCTGGTTAAAAGGAGATAGCTGCGTTTTTGTAACACGATTCAACTGTTGTCGGTTTTTCATTTTAATGTTCATTCTGCGTTATGATGAGGTGGGCGGGATAGTGCTAATTCACATAATAGTTTCTTGCTAACGTTTTTCATCCTATGCTTCTTAAAGAATAGAAAAACGCAGGCATCAACAGGTTCAGCTGTTTAAGCCAAGGGTAAACCTGAAGAATACATAAATCTATTTTAAAAAAATATAAAGTGCAGTTGGTTTAATAATAACTGAGCAGTACGATCTCTGAATGTTAAGATGAGTAGTCGAGCTTCATCAGAAAAATGGTGACTCCTCTATAGGTTTGCGAAGGAGTTCGGGCTGGTGTGCTGAGCTGGTGTGCCACAGTGAACTCACTCTTCCTGTAACGCATCAGGTGAGAATTATAACCGGAGCTTTTAAATGATTCCCTCTTAAACTTTTTATGTACTTCAGGCACACGCAGTTCTGCTGCATGAGTCACTGTCAGGCTGCTGCTGTCTGTTAGCCCCATAATGATCTATCCCTTAGCTCCACTGCAGATTTATGAAACAGAGAAGCTTGTGACCGCAGAGTCAGTTTGCAAGTGTGTGTTCTTGTGCTTTTTTTATTTGAAGGGTTATGTTGGCTTTAGGTTAAGAGTTGGGCTATGCTCAGTCACAAACAGTCTGTTTAATGTTTTCTCGCACATAGGGAAATTGTCATGATGTTCCAAACTGCCATGCTCAAAGGCCGAATGAAAAGCCAGCTGCCGTGGTACTCGGTTGTTGAAATAAAAAGGGACAGAAATAGAAAGTTAGGGACAAAAAAAAAATCAAACCCCACATATCCACTTCACATGAAAGTGAGTGTGAATGTCATAGTGTTGGTTTTGAAAAGTGGGGTTGTGCTGAGGCAAGAAAATGCATTATGTATGTACTGTTTTGGGGTTGTTGTTTTATTTGCATGTTTCTGTTTTAAACACACTTTTTTTCTCTCCATGGAAATGCAATACCAGTGATAAAGGCTGCCATCTTTTTCTGATCATCTGCACGATCGGTTTATGAAAATTAACCAAACAAACTGTATATTAGTTTACTAGTTCACTGCTGTATAGCAGCTTCAAAGCCATTTCTGACACTGACCTAAAATAGAAGAACTGCTTTATAGCACAGTGTCACAAACCATTAACTATAGATCATGGGCCAGAGCTAATTATAAGAGAAGCTAGCTCTCTATTGTCATGACGAGGACACCATAGCATTTGCTAGGAGACCAAACAAGAAGTTGGCTGAAGAAGCTAAGAAGACAAAAAAAAAAGTGAATAAGCAAGAAGTCGGGGAACCAAAGGTTATCTTTGGTTATCAAACCAAAGACACAAGCTGAGTCAATCTTCCTTCTTACAGCAAGTAACACAAGACAGTGGGTGGTAATGTGGCCCCCTACAGTGAAACAGTAGGGGGCACCCTGAAGCAAAAATATCAGTTTCATAGTGTTGCTCAAACTATATTAACCTTTGAAAGTTGAGTTCTAGTGGCAAACTTTTATGCCAAATTCTTACACAAAGGTCAGTGCCTATACAACTTTAGTCAAAGCAGCTGCCAATCACATACGCCATAACATGTCATAACATTTAAAATACCCTCACTCTGTGCATTCTACCATCCCAGCAGAAGGAATGTTCTGCTGACAGCCACGCTTTGCTGAGGTGTATCATGATGTATCATTACCCACCACAGCGAAAAATGACAAAAGCATCACTTACATGTATGGACTCTCGCCTCATTAGAGGGTGTGAGTCATTTTGTTTGAGGCTAAAAATAGACATATCCACATGAAAGCACTTTGTAAACTTTAAACTCTTTGCACCCAATCTGTGGGTCTTTTAGTTGCATCTTGAAGATGGTTACAATAAAAGATAATATAAATGTGCTCCAAATCACAGAGAGTCACAGTTTTTCCCCCCTCAGTGCTGTATCAGTTCACAGAGAGCTTGCTAGTTAGTGAGAAGCAGACGGGCAGGTGTGAACTCAAGCATTGGAGCACCTGTTGTCACTCAAGTATAGCAGTTATTGTACAGCAGGAACTAATTTGTTCTTCAGGGCTTGAAGCCTATTACAAGGCTTGTTCCACATATCACTAGAGGTTTCAAGTGATTCAGGTACTATGTACAACACTTCACAGATCATGACCGCAGGTTGAGTAATGTCTGCTTCTCTTTGCTTGATGAATGGCCTTCCTACACATAGAGTAACCCTGCTGTCAAATGCAAAAGGATCCAACACGGATGTTTTGAATTAAAGGGTAGACGTCCTCTGTGGCTCAGGAACATTTAAAGGCAGTGTATTACATCAACATGTCTTAAAGTACAGACAAATAAGTCTCCTCTGCTTTTATGGGTAGAATCACAAGACACTGAATGAAGTTATATGAACACACAAACAGACACTGACAACTGATTAGTCAAATGACAAAACTGTTATCTCCATTTCCTTTGATATGTCATTCGTCTTTCAAATGAGTAAAAATGCTATGGAAGCCCTAGTTCCAGACGGTCGTGACTTCTTATGGTGTTGGAATAATAATAAAAGCAAAGTTCCAATCGCAAGTTGGGGATATCAACTTTGAGAGTTTGTTAACGTTTAATTTGTAATGTCATATTGAGAGTAGCCTGGGGGGGGTATATATGGGGGTATAGTTGCTGTCCCTATCCGGTCTTTAAGTGATGACGTATGAACCCTGCTTCCGGGTCCAAACTACTCTGTGTTTATTAAGGCTGTTGTGTTTTTTACATGTTTTAATGCTTTGTATCTTGTTCTATTTAATCTGAACAAGCCCCTAAAAAAAAGTCAGTGATCCTCATCGGCCTCCTCGGTTTTTATTACCACAATTCGATTTAAAGCTCAGTTTTTAAAACCTTAAATGTAACTACAGCCCAGCCCATGCAGCAGTGTATTGATGACTAACCTCGTATTGTGGATGGATTTTTTCAGTTGTTCTCCTGACTGAAGTTTGGTCTGTTTACAGCATCCTGCCATCAGTGTTGCCAACTCCTCAGTAAGTAAAATTGCTATTGGCTGTCCTAAAAGTCACTAGAAGTCGCTAAATGACGTCATCGCTTAATTTGTTTAATTGGTCCTGCTTATGTAATTGTAACCCACACTGTAGGAGAGAGAAATAACATTGTGAAAGAGACATAAACTGAATACAAAACACCTGAAATGCATTTAAACTATATAGAACTACAAATTACATTTCTTTGAGGAATTTATTGTTTTTTAATGTCACAATTTCAACCCTCCTCCTTTATCTGAGCTTAGGAACACCAGCAAAAGTGACCCGAAATAGGCATTCTGGCAGAGTTACCTGTGTGTGTGTGTGTGTGTGTGTGTGTGTGTGTGTGTGTGTGTGTGTGTGTGTGTGTGTGTGTGTGTGTGTGTGTTTTTAAGTAGTTTTAAACCTTGTGATCCACAAAAAGTAACAGTAAAAGAAGAACTGGCTGCATTACAGTCAGGGCGGGAGCAGCGCCTTCGCTCATGCGCGATTAATTTGCAGTTTGGACACATAGGTGTGAACGTCTCCTGCTCTGACAGCAGCTGGTGGTGACTTCTACATGAGGACTATCTGCCGCCTGTGAGCGCTTTGGCACGGGTGAGGTGCCCACGGCAGCACCCGCTGCTTGTTGAGAGTAAGAGAGCTACTTGCTTTCACATCAAAAAGTCGTCATAAGTCTCCAATAACACCAGCAAATGTCACCAGATTTTTTTGCTCATTGCTTTTTAGAAAAAAAGTTGCTAAGGGGGCCTTAAAGCTCGCTAAATATAGCGACAAAGTCGCTAAGTTGGCAACACTGCCTGACATGTGATTGCATTTGACCCTAACTATCGGGAACCCTCATGTTAACTTTTATCGAGTGGGAAAAAGTTAGCGTTCCTCCTCCAGCTTCACTGTGTATTATAGCTAACCATAGCTGTGTCGCTAATCACATAACACATCATTATATACCAGCTAGCCCAACTTCAGTAACCCCATGATGTTTTGTAACTCTCAGTGCTGCTGCAGTGTTCATTTGACTTTGGGACCTGAAGCGGAGTTTGGACCCGGAAACGTCTAATAATGTCAGACTTACTGGATTGTCATGGCTGGCTGTGTGCTGACAGGATAGGACCCAAATGCAGGACTGTCAGGACACCAGGGTGAGCAAAAAGGGCAGCTTTATTGCGTTGTAGCAAAACAAGTTAAAAATGAAAATCCAAAAGTAGAAAACTAGGAACAAAGAACGAGGAACAAAGATACTGGGAAACTAGAAAACAAAGCTGAAACTAACAGGCGCACAGCATATTACGGGTACAATGGGACACAGAGCAAGGAAAGCACAGGGCTAAAATACACTGAGGCATAAGGAGGGAATGAGAGACAGGAGGGAAACACAGCTGGGAGAAATCAGAGCTAACGAGACAAGGGAAGCAAAACTCGAAACACAGACCTTAACAATAAAACAGGAAACTTAAAACACAAGCAAAGACACAGACTAAGAGACACAGGCTTAACACAGAGACATGACAGAACTGGACAGAGGGAATGCAGAACCAAAACCTAACTGGCAAAACTTAATAGAATACATAATCAGAATAAACAAGGACAAGATAATAATAACAAACACTGGGTCATCGACCCAGCACCATGACACGGATAGTGACCTAATTAGAAACGCACGGTGCACACTTACTTAAATTAGGCTATATTTGCTAGCAGTAACTAGTAGGTTGGTAGCTAACAGCTAACATAAGACAACTGCTAATGACTAAGCTCAGAAGAAGTTATGATTGTGTTTTTTGAACTTTTATGTAACCGAATCAACTTTCCTCACTTTGTATCATTCTCATGAAGCTGTTTTACTTGCCAAAATCAGCTTTTTGTGTCTTAAACCTAACATTATCCAAAAAATCCTCAAAACCAAGATAATTAATACCTGATAACACACGGACAGCTTTCGCTACAAAAACATTGATGTTATGAATTTACACTCTCCTGGTACAAGAAGGAATTTAGGATTAAACCAACATCTGGAACTGTCCATTAACTCCAGGCAGTATTACTGCCATCCTCAGTGTTTCTTGCTTGGAAAAGAAACAGCAACATGTGTTGGTTTGTGTCATTATGGTTGTCTAGGAGCTGACTGCATTCAGTTCAGATTATTCGCTGCATATTCTTCTGATATGGTAGTCATTTAAGACAGTATAAGCAGGAAGGAGCTTTTCAATGTCATCTAGTGTTTGGGGTGCATGAATATCACAATCTGATGACTGATGTAATGGAAATACATGGAAATCTTTCTTAAATACCACAACAGAACCACAGTTCAACCAGGCAGAGAGAATGGAAATGTGGGCAGAATGAGCTGTTAGATTTTGAGGACCCAACCATTGTGGCTTTGGCTTCAGCTAAAGGAGGAAACAAGGACACTCTTGTCCCAAACAGAATTAAATATGGAGGCATATAATCAAGGCAACCAAGTAGGATGTTAATGCATTCCTCTTTAGCTCAAAAACCAGAATATTGCTTAAAGGAATCATCTTTTAAACTGAAACTACAGCTTCACTCAAACATGGGGAGGTTTCTATATAATGTAGTTTCATTCTTGCAAGAGGTGACAGATGAGCAAAGAAAATGTTTAGGGCATCTGGTTAATGGTACATTTAAATGCACAAGTCACGCCTTGATTTTCTGGGTGAAGGTTGAGCATGTGCTCCTCCTGAAGTAGCACATGGAAAGGGGATATTGTGGCCTCTGACTGGTACAGCTGAATCCTGGCTAGAGAAGCAGACATCTGACTCCCAGATGCTTCAGACAGCCTCTTATGTGTAGCCAAGACTAGATTCTCCTAAGACAAAAAACACAGCTTTTTTTTTCTCCTTTCATTTCTCTCCCTTTGCCTCAGCGGACTTCTAACCTCAAATTTAATTATCTCAGGCTTCTAAGCATGCCGTGTTAAATGCGCACAACGCATACAAATACAGACATATGTAAAATGCATTAGAATATGATCCATCTCTCTCTCTGTCTCAAACCATCTCCAGTCCATTCATCTTACACTTCCTCATTTTTCTTAGTCTCACACGAACTTTCCCCCACACTACAAAAGCCACACTTTTTGACAACTTTTCCAATTTTCCTAAGTGAGCAGCCACAACTCACTTTAGAAATATACACACACAAACAAATATAAAGAGACAGACACTTGGCTAACCTGTTTGCAGTGTAATGACTCGCCAACCACTTTCAGACTGCACCCCGAGGCTCTGAATGTGCAGACAAGCCGATCTGGGAAAAGGTTCTGCTGTGGAGATGTTTGTTAGCTGAGTTCATGTACGTGTTCCATCTGTGTTTGCAATTTATTTTAATGCAGTTCAGCCACTTGGCTCGTTTCATCAGCTGATTTACTGACTGTGCAGCACAAATCCAATTTATTTTTGAGTGTGTACATGAGACACAGACAGAGATAAGTAAGAGATTGTTTTGTCCTTTATTATGTGCGTGTGTGTGCCTATGGCGTGTGAGTTCCCCAGATTTGATATCCAAGTGCATTCACTGCGGATCTTCTGAGACGCTTTGCAAACATTAGTAAACACCGAACTGTCAGAAGATATATATTCAAATTTATTATCAGTGACTGAAATATTCTAAACCACAGATGCTGACAAAGTGGCTTTTGTAATTGTTAAAAGAAAGAAGGATCAGCATGTGTGACTGTCAGTCGACTGTGAGGCAAAACTCTGTGTGTGTTGAGTTGATTTGCATTTGTGACCAAAAAGTGGGTTATTTTGGAAGTCAGCAACAGCAGTTTACTTAGAGCTTCATAGTCGTAAAGGTTTGAAAACACACAGTGGCCTTTGGATGAGTTTTCTTTGGAGTTCAGATAATAAAACATCTTTTAAAGACCAGATCTCCAGCTCTGTGTTGTTGGTGTCTCAACACGAGAAGTGACCAGAAGTGAGAACAGCTAGTGGGTTTGTGCTCCACGTCAGATCTGTTTGTCACTTCTTGTTATATGTGAATGTCTCTTTTAGCATCTTGGCCGCATGTGTCTTACAGATTGTTCAGGATTTTAAATTTGGAGCTCTGGCTTTTCATGTGTTTATCAGTAAATTGTGTAAAGTATTATGGGTGGGCCAGCAACTCTGAACCCATCCAGAGATGGGATTGCATTGATGGGAAGGTTTTTGACCTCTGCACTACCCGTAATTGAGTACCTCAAATATGTTGATCTACAATCTTCACAGAGGCCTAAATACTAGTATGATCAAACATCAAGTGGAAGATATATAATAAGGAGGATATAAAGGCTTAGCTCAGCAGCTCAGGGGTCTGATATATAATGATAGTAATAACAATAATCCATCCATCCATCCATCCATCTTCTGCCGCTTATCCGGGGCCGGGTCGCGGGGGCAGCAGCCCAAGCAGAGAAGCCCAGACCTCCCTCTCCCCAGCCACCTCCTCCAGCTCATCCGGGGGAACACCAAGGCGTTCCCAGGCCAGCCGAGAGATATAATCTCTCCAGCGTGTCCTGGGTCTGCCCCGGGGCCTCCTCCCGGTGGGACATGCCCGGAACACCTCACCCAGGAGGCGCCCAGGAGGCATCCTTATCAGATGCCCGAACCACCTTAACTGGCTCCTTTCGA
>VURO01031625.1:8364-55526 GCA_015108175.1 Pelvicachromis taeniatus | reverse complement strand
GTACTTGTGTGTACTTGCGTTCTCACGGACTCGTTATACGTCATCAGTCGGATACAAGTACTGTCCCAATTCAAAGTACGCATCAAGCCGAGAACATGAAAAGTTCCCGGATGTGTTCTCGCTCCGCCTGTTTTATCGAGCATGCATCGGTGGTGACTTGTGTGGACTTGGTGGAGCCAAATAACCCGTCATGCATTTCGCGAGACCAGCCCGGTCACGTTCACATGACCTGTGACATCATCGAGTACGCTGGTGTTCCAATTGCACATCTCGGCAAGTCCGTACTCGCGTTCGCGAGGGAGTACGGACTGGCCGAGAACGCGAGTCCGGACTTGCGTACTTGCGATTGAGAAACAGCCATATTGTCTTGTGAATAGTTCCCAAGAATGTATTTCTTTTCAGCTTCTGTGTTTAAAACCTTCCAAAATTCAAATTGAGTTGCAATTTTCTGTAATACCAGCGATGCAAACTCTCTTGAGCAAATAGCTTTGGCTGAAAAGAGCTATATAAAGTTAAAACGCTGCATACGTTGAAAAAGACTGCACACATGTGCTGGTAAAATGCTTCCCCCTGGTGGTAAAGGGTTTAGTTAAATTCTGTAGAGGATAGTTACAAAGTACACCTTTAATATGACCAAAACCGTCTGTTGTTATTGATGTTTGGAGAAGAAGTTCTCAGTTAAAAGCTTTACAGTGATGTTTTGAAGTGCAGCTATTCCAGACCTTGCTGACTCCTGTGTTTGTCAGGGCTGTGACCCAAATTAACAGTGAAACAAGATGACCGTCAGAACGTGTCTAATTGCCCGTGGACTCTACAACACATGGCGTTTGACAAACAGAGCAGTGATAAAGGTGAACAGTGATTCACTGCTGTCTGTTTCAGCTCTCTCTCTCTCCATCTGCCTCACAGAGAACCACTCTGCCCCGCCGGACGTGACGGGATACTCGTCGGACTCGTCCCACTCCCACACTGAGCGTCACCACATGGCCAATATGGGAACCATTGCCAGGAACACACAGAAATACGGCAATGCAGAGCGCATGGAGACAGGCGATGGTAGGAGTCACCGCCAACGTCACACCTTTAGCCAGCTCCCAGCTGGAGCCTCTGCATAAAAATACTGAAGACCCTCTGATAAAAATAGCAACTCTTTAATCAGGAAGTGAGCTCAAATTGGACCAGTGCCTCAGAGAACTGTCCAATTACATGGTTTCTGTTGATGTCAGTCCCCTGGAAGAACAGATTGGACTTTTTTTTACCATTTGTTTTTCTAAGCAGAGCTGACAGAGCACCTTTGTTGTTCTTTCTTCAGCATGTTTCACAATCACACAGTCACAGTTAGAGAGCTGAGAGCTCCTCAGAATAATCACAGTCTGTGGTCCACTTAGCAGAGTCCTGTGCCAAAAATACAGAGTTTCTAATTCAGTGCTTTAAAGGGAAACCAGTCTGCAAATTTCCATCTTCATACATTTATTATTGGCTTGGATTGGTATTGTATTATCCACAGTCCAAATTAATCCGTATTTATCTTGCACCAGGCTCTTGGTGCAGTTCATCTTCTGTCAGAAACAAGCTGCTTTAGCTCCGCCCTCTTTAAGCCAACTTTTTTCAGACCCGAGATGACCATATAAGGGATATTCTTACATGACATCATACAGAGCCAAGCGTCTAAAAAACACTGGAGGTTTATTATTGTTATCATGACCACCTTGTAAGCCATTCAGGTCTACACCTTCCTTTTTCTCTGGGGCTTTTGCAGGTGTTCCAGTCAGCAGCCGCGTGTCGGCTAAGATCCAGCAGCTGGTGAACACGCTGAAGCAGCCTCGCAGACCTCCACTACGAGAGTTCTTTGTTGATGACTTTGATGAGCTTTTAGAAGGTAAAAACAGTCTTTCTGTTCATTTTATAAAATTGTCCCCAAGTCATTTATTTAATAAATCTCTCTGTTAAACACATAATGAGGCCACAGCTGAAGCTTCACTCCAGGTCAGTGTGCAAAGTCAGCCTTTTTCAAAGAATCACAGCTCAGTGCTGAGGTGTTAAGTGACATTCATGGATGCAAATAAATGAACTGTGAATGTTAATATTGCAGGTCTCAAGAAAGTTTGAAAAAAAAAGTGTTTCTGTTAAGTTGAAGCCGAGAGATGGAGAAAAGAACATGCTGGCAGTTGGTCAGCTTGCAAATAAGTTTGTTTACTTGTGATTACAGAACAGCAGTAGATCCAGCATCTTTCTAACAGCTGAAAGGCTTGTAAGCTGGAAATTGCAGTTCTTCAAATGACCACTTGAGGCAGGATCCAAGTGGGAGTCAATTCCAATAGACTCCCATGTTAAAAACTTTACAGCAGAATTAACCCTGTTGGCAGTTGACAATAGAAACTACTTTAGTCAGTGTAGCTAATTTTCTCCTTCATAAAAATTGGATGGGGCTGAAAATGTTTTTTTAACTAGCCTATTTAAATTTTATTAGCTCTTAGTTATGCAGTATTAGAGGTGTGGCCACATTGATTTTTGCACAACAGTGTGCCCTCAAGCAGATTTGTGCTGTTGGTGTCATTTGGAGATGATTTGATGGAGCTTATGAAAAATATTATGTGTTCCTGTGTGGTTCATAGCACTAACATAACATGTAACAATTCTCAAACTCATAACTCATAAGCAAAGTTCTTCTTGTTAGTGTCTTACTCCATCACCCCCAACTGGCCGCAGCATATTGTGCTCCTCCTTTGCTCCAAAGTGTCTCCTTGTCTGTGGTAGCCCAGTGCACGAGTGGTGCTCCCCGAAACTTCTCTCCCCCTACTCTCCTTGAGAGGAAGTAAAAGACCAGAAAATCACAGTTAGCGGGTTTGCTAGCCGACAGTTCCAGTTCAGTGTAATAATCCCACTTTGATGGTCGCTGCATCCAGCTTAAATGCTGCTGGTCGTAGATGACGGCTGATTGGAAACAGCTGGCCGAGTGATGAGACAGGGAGGACTGATGACAGAGGGTTTTTGTTTTTGGTTTTTTTGAGCGACGTTCCAGTCACACTCCATACCAGTTGATGGTGGTAATCCACCATTCAGTTGTTTGCCAACCTCCAATCAAATTTAAAAAGAAGAAGAAGAAGACAGCACGCAGGGACTTTCGGGTTGAAGGTCGCCCGGCTACTATTGGAGACCAGCGTCTATTTGTCGTGACACGTTTTCAAGCCAGCGTTTGAAACGGGCGTCAATAAGAGACAGGCCACTAATGGAAGATATACAGTAATTTAAAAAAAAGGGAAAGGCACTCAGATTTTTAGTTTTAGATAATAATAATGAATAAAATTACATAGGAAACAGGAACATGCTGTGCAGTGGTAACAAATGTGACCAAAGTCTTCACTAATGCTCATAACAACACTTACGTCCATCCTTCACTTGTTTCCATTTAAAGAGCTGTCTTTGTGTGGACAGTTGAAGTTATGGGAAAGCTTCATATAGAGCATGGATGTCATCGTGAAAGGGTTAAAATTGTAAACGTACTGATATATTTACTGCTCTTTGTTTGCCTCTCTCCATCTGGGAGTGTTTTCTCTCTGTTACTTCTACTCTCTGGGAAACTCATACTTTGGTCCAGTTTTGTGGTCTTTTAAATCATATCCCGGAGTCATTTTACAGTGTGTTGTAAACATGTGTGTTATAATCATTCAACATAATGCTGAGCTTCGGATTGATGTAGCGGTTAAGACTTCCAATTCACTCTAATTCCATCTTTTTATGGCACTGGCTTAAGATTGAATTCAGTCAAATCCCTCCCCACTGCTTCCTTGCTCTCTACAGTCTGAACTGAATATTAAAAGAGAAGCTGTTCAATCACAAATTATTCACGTTCCCCTCAGTACATCTGTGTTAATAAAAGCTTCCATGTGTTTTTTCACGACCACACTTGAAATAAAATAAACAGTAAAAGTTTGTGAGCTGTGCACTCATGAAACTCTCGACCTCATCCCGTTACAGTCCAGCAACCCGACCCTAATCAGCCTCGGCCGGAGGGGGCGGAGATGATGCCAGTGCGAGGGGAGCCGCTGGGGGTGGTCACTAACTGGCCTCCTTCTCTGGAGGCGGCTCTCCAACGCTGGGGAACCATCTCCCCGAAAGCTCCCTGCCTCACCAGCCTGGACACAGGAGGGAAGCCCCTCTATGTGCTCACATATGGTAACCACACACTTACTGCTCACTCATTCATGTCCACAGTTAGATAAATGTTTTGGTAATTTAATAATTTTCAATAATAAAGTTTTACAGCTTTTCCTGCTGATAAAAACCTGTCTTAGGGCCATTCATCTTTCTTTTTCACAGCAGCTTTTTCACAGTTAAATATGTGACAGAAAGAGGAGTTTTACTGGTCCGGGCAGCTCAAATCAAAGTGGAGTGTATGTGGCCCGCGATGTAAAATTAATTTGACACTCCAGCTCTAGACACTGACTGGAATGGCCCTGCTGTCAGACCAGTAAATACATTTGGGGTTATTTGGCGTCTGTTCTTGTTTGGTTACGGTTAATTTACCGTTTGTCAACTTGTCAACAACTCCAGTGACACCTTAACCCCATTCGCACATACAGAGGGTGATAGACTGAAGACTGCTGACAGAGGGAAGCTAGTGCAACCAGAACTCGGTGAAAAGCCTCAAAGGGGTCTAAATATGCCTAAATAAACTAAATAACATATTTTAATTGAATTATTTTGATCTCTGAAACAAACTGTCTGAAAGTGAAGTTGTTATTGCACATTTGAAAATCCTTCCATGCGGTACATGTATGCAAACTGCTGTTTCACTTTGTTACTGAAGAGAAGAGGACTGTGTCATGCAGGAAAGTGGGGGGAACAACAAAAGATAAAACATCCACAGGAGCATCTGTTGGTTTTGTTGGACCCCTTTGTGTTCCCAGTCTCTCTGCCCTCGGTGTCCCCCAGTCTCTGACGTCATTTGTCAGTGATGGTTATTTATCTTTTTGGTTACTTTGAAGGTTTCTTCACTTCCTGCTCAGTATCCCGCCCACCCTCGTTAGTTTCACCTGACTCCTTTTCAATCATGTCTATTGTGTGTATATACAGTGCCCTCTTTCCCCTTTCTTTTTCAGATCATTAGTTTACCCTCTGTTGGTCTACTTCTTCCTGGTGCTTCTTTTAAGAAGGGTTTTTGCATCCGACATTGATTTGACTTGTTTGATTTCTTTTTGTTTAGATTTTTGGACAATAAAGTTGTACTTTTGTTGGGTTTTTTGTTTGTTTTTTTGCCCGCCATCCATCATTTGGTCCAGTCTTTGGCAAAAAATGGAACCAAAAGAGAAATTCTCTTAAGTTTGAACTATTCTGTTACAGCTCTCATAGCAAAGTCCCCCTAAAATGAATATAGTAATATATATTATATATGTTAAAATACGTCAGAACAGACACATCACAAATACTAATTAAACATGAAAAACTTATGTCCATGACTCGCTGTTAAAGGGCTCTTTTATTACTTGCTCAAGTGCCTAACCTTTCTTTTATGTATTTTTGGTCGTTATCTTCTTCCTTATTTTTTTTAATTAAACGTATTTCATGTGTCCCTTCTTCCTAATTGGCACTCGGTCATCACAACATTGAGAACCTCAGATGTAAACTATAATGAGACTCTCCCTGAGACTAAAACATACAACAGCCAGACTGGGCCATTAAAACTAGCAGCTCGATGATCCTGTGGGTCCTGCTGTGAACTGGGCTTCTCCTTGATGCTCGATCGGATTGAGATCTGGGGTTTTTTAGGACCCGGGTCATAGCTTGACATCTTGAAAGCTTTTTTTCCTGTTTCTCAAGTCGTTCCTGACCAATTTGTCATCATATTTGTAGCTTGTGTAACAATATATGACAAGGCTGCACGGGGAAATCAAATTATGCAAAAGAAGTAGCAGCATTTTTTTAATACTCTATTTTTAATAACTCAGAGCTGAAAGTGTGCAACAATGTACCCTCCCCCCACCATTTTTACATGATTTTCTCTTTCCTGTGCACCTGTCCACCAACTGTGCATTAGATATTTGCTTTTAAGTATAATCCATCCATTCTCCAGACGTCAGGAGTGACCTCTCCTGACTGCTGAAAGCTCTTAAATGTCATCACTTCAGACAGTTTTTTTTTTCTCTCTTATCGACTGAATTGCCTCAAAATAGAAGTGCAAGAGCACACACGCACTCATATATCCCACAGTCTCAGTCTCTCTCCCTCCCCCTCTCTCATTCGCACCCTCATATCCTGTGTCCTGCTCCCTGCAGGGAAGCTGTGGTCTCGCAGCATCAAGCTTGCCTACAACATCCTCCACAAACTGGGCAGCAAGCAGGAGCCCATGGTGCGACCGGGCGATCGGGTGAGTCACACTCACCCACCACCGCAGCGCTCACTTTTCACTTTCTTCTTTTTGTTTGTGCTCACGTCACTCCAACCCTTTTGATACTTTATTCAGCCAAGTTAGCTTTTTTCTTTTCTTCAAACAGATCATTAAATATTTGCTGATATATTGATGATGTTATGCTTTTCTTATTATTTATTGGACCAAAACAAGTCTCTATAATAAATCTCCTGTTATATTCCCTTAATCTTTAATGATGATGGGGATATTTCACTGAGATTGATGCCACTGTTGTATCTTTGAGCAAAATATTGATCAATCTGCAGCTTAGCACAGGGAGCAGAAGCAAAGCTAACCCCTTTACATCTGCACATAAGGTGTTTTTTTTTCTGCTCAGAAAAATACATTTGCTGGAATAGCAATAAAAGATTGCAATGTAAAAGAATTGCATCATCACATTACGCCTCCAGTTTGTCCGCTTTGCATATGCAGCTGGTGCATATGCAAAGCGGACCGACCACCGGCGCTAGTTTCAATAAATGGGAGGTTCTTAAGCAGTGGAAATGACACCAATGAGGCTGTTATTAACTTTTTCATAAAAAGAAAAAAAAGCAGTTCTCTGTCTGTAGAGCGGAACAGAAAATCCACTAGAAAAAGTTGGGAGACCCGACACTCCTGTCGGAGTTAATGGAGCACATGTCACTGTGCGGCAAGGTCGCTGCTCCTTTTTACTTTCATTGAGCCGCTCCTGGGGAGATTTTTATTAGGAAAAGTAGTAGGGCGAAAAATTTTAAAATCTAGCACAGTGATAACAAATATCTGCAGTATAAATGTGAGAAACAGCAGCAGAATATATAATACAGAAATGTGTGTGGAATCATATGTCCTGTTCAGCTGTTCAGTTTGATAAGGAACAGAAGGAATGATTTCTTATAGTCTTCATTAATAAAAGGAGTATTGATCTGCCGCACTAAAATCTCTCATAGCCTTAGTTCAGACGGGCTGCCTTCCACAGTGCAGGAAGATCAAGTCATTTCACTTCTACATCTCATATTGTGTGTGTGTTTTTTTAAGCAGATGTAGACCTCCTACAGTTGCTGTGCATTTGAAAGCTCCTCCTGTTCACACAGTTTCTGACTTAATCAGTGTCATAATCGTCTCAGTAATGGCCGATCTGCTCTGTGCTGCAGTCTTGGATCACCCTCCACCACTGGGCCTCATCTTTGCTCATTTAAAAGGAGCTCCACACTGTTTTTTGCCAGATGTAGCCACGATCCGTCATTTGTCCTTGTAACCTAATGATTATTAAAATCATGCACATGCCCGATGTTGGTGCTGTTATCCTCACCGTCACATTTCAGTGGTGGACATAATGATCTTCCAGACTACTGCTCTGGATTCATCTTGATGCACAAACACACGACTGTTATCAATCTCCTCACCCTGCTCTCAGTGAAAAGCGAATAAATACTGAGAGCTGTATATTAGTCATTCCCAGCGAATTAACTTGTGCAGAGCATACAGATAAATGTGCTGGTGACTTTACATGAACTTGCGTGTTGCTTGGAAACAGGCAGAGTTTTTCACTCCCTGTGTTGCTTCTGAGCTGATTATAGTTCTCTGAACCCCAGTGCTGTCTTCTCTCCTTCCCTTCTAGGTGGCATTGGTGTTTCCTAACAACGACCCAGTGGCCTTCATGGTGGCCTTTTACGGCTGTCTGCTGGCAGAGGTGGTCCCTGTTCCCATAGAGGTGCCCCTAAGTCGCAAGGTACTTCAGAGCACTGCAAATCAAAACTTTGTATTCCTGTCAGTAGCTGTGGCTGCCGCTCTCTGGGTCCTTTCCTTTACCTTTAAATCTGTTGCTGAAGCTGTTATGTGCAGGATTAGTCTCTCTGCTGGAGGTTAGGTAATTAGATTTTTCATAGACCTGCTGTGGCCACATCTGTATTTCACCTCGTCCCCCTGGAGCTCCAGACTCCCGCTGCGCTTCATTTCAGTCGTGTTTGCACAGAGGCCTCAGCTTCACCTCAGACAGTTGATAAAATGTTTTGGATCTTCAGCCGCAGCAACAAGTATTTCTGAGAAAATAATCACATCTGAACAGAAAGCAGAAAAATACACATAAGAAACAGGCCCTCCTGCTGTCCCGCCGTCACACAGGAAACACACATCAGTTCAGCTACAACTGTTCATCTTTCACCTTCAGTGACTTCAAATTTCAGCAGGGAAGGAAAAGTATTTTATGCTTCTTTTTTCTATGGCACACTGTATCATAGTTGTTTCTGCTTTAGTCTCTGCTCACTCTGAGACAAAGCTGCTTGTCTTTGCAGCGCAGTGGCCAGCATAGGGGTTGGCATGGTTACACAGTGATGACTTGCTTAGCAGAAAATGCCTTTCCTGCACGTCGGTAGCCTTTCTTGAACCCCTTCCCCCCTCCTGCATTTGTGCTGCAGGATTTTCCATAAAATTTACGTTTGGGCTGCTGAAGCGGTGCAGCAGCAGTGCAGCAAGAGTCACTTCTAAACTAGTGCTGCATGTGCACAAGTGTAACCGCAAGTTCATTGTATACGTGCAGTGACACTAAAAGGCTGTTCTATTCTATGCTGTGCTTCTGCAGGAATCTTTTACACACAAATAGCTCTGCATTCACTGTAGTTATTAGATATCTGAACAGGAAAATATCAGCTTTTATTTCAGCATATTCTGTATCATCCAACAGGATGCGGGCAGCCAACAGATTGGATTCTTGTTGGGCAGCTGTGGCGTTACTGTGGCGCTGACCAGTGATGCCTGCCATAAGGGTCTTCCCAAGAGCGCAACAGGAGAGATCCCACAGTTCAAAGGTGAGGGGGAAAGTCATCCATCGTAGTTGAGTTGTAAAGGCACAATGTCGGGGGGGTGGGGGTGGCTTTGCTTAGTGTGCACAGAAGAAAAAGGGTGTTAATTCAAAGTGACCACACTGTCAGAGTAACAGCTTGTCACCCGTCAGACTTTTACTGGCCTGGGAATAAAATAGAATCTGAGTCACTGTGTAGACTGCTGAGTGGCTTTATCTGAGATATTATAATTTCATCAGTAGATTTTTATTTTTTATTAATAATCTAGATTTACTGAGTAATTAAGCTTGTTTTACATTGTCATTGTGTAAACAAAGTGGGCAATTGTTTTTCTTTATTTTGAACTTTTCTGCACTGGTGGTTTGATTCTACCCTCGCACGTTTTTGTTGTAATAACAGTAACAAAATGCTGCTGTTCACCAGCTGCAGCTGTAACCGTCTCTTCGCTGCAGCTCGACCATCTTAACTACAGTTTTTGTTGAGAGAAATAAAAGCTCCTCGTGCTGAATCTCATCATATTTTTATGCTCTAAACCAAATTTTACAATCTGCATGCATCTATTTTCAGTCACAAATGTGAGTGAAACTCCCTGCACTACTATCATCGCCTTCCTACACTGTTTTAGTGCCAGTAAGGATCTTCTCTTTCTTGCAGCAGCGTTAAACGCTTCCATGGGTGCGAAAATATTGACTGTAAGGGGGACAAAAATGCTTGTTAGTGAGGACTCAGTTGAGACATTTTGCTTCTGTGATTGGTGGAAGCACTCACACTGTCAGAGCAGCTGGCCAATCGAATTTCCCGGCATACATGAAAGGTAAAACTAAACAATGGACCAGTCAGTGCAGGAGAAGGCGATAAAAGGAACTTGGATGAAACACAATGCGACAAAGACTCGCAGAAAGCACTTAAATATTCACAGAGAACAGATAAACAGAATCAGGGCCAATCATACAATTACCCACTCAAGTAATGCTACCACTGGGCAGACCAATATAAAGACAAGGACGCAGCATCTGAAGTGAAGCCTTGGGTGCACAGGGCAGACGGTTTATCAGCGGAGCTACAGAGAGACCTTGTCGTTTTCTGTGGAAGTTACATTAAGCTCCATGGAGCAGGTGAGGAGGGCAGCAAGTCAGACACAGGAATGGCACAGAACGCCATGTCAGTTTTCCAAATAAAAGACCCTGTGCAGGCGAAATGCTCCCAGGTGTGAGAAGGAGGAGTCAAAACCACCAAAGAAAGCAAGACGACTTTTAAAAAATAATCAAATATCAGCATCGTGACAGTCATACCAGAACTCTGCTCTGTCTCTGGTCTTTACTTATCGTACCTCCTGCTTCTCTCTCACCCCTGCAGGTTGGCCGAAGCTGCTGTGGTTTGTAACAGAGTCAAAGCACCTGTCCAAACCGCCCAGAGATTGGTTCCCCCACATCAAAGATGCAAATAATGACACTGCTTACATAGAGGTGAGGCTAATACACACACACACACACACACACACGCACGCACGCACGCGCACACACGCGCACACACGCACACACACACACACACACACACACACACACACACACACACACACACATAGTGTGTGGCTCATCTCACCAACTGCTGGTTTGCTGCTTATGCTGCTTATGCTGCTTGTTTACACTTTGTGCTGATATGATAAGTGTTATTATACTGTATATGTCTGTATTTGAATCGTGGTAAACATCTGCTTCCTGGTGAAATCTCATGTCAGTTTTTATACTCAGTAAGGAAATCAAACTAACACTGTATTAGGCACACCTTGCTAGTCCCAGGCTGGACCCCTTTGGCCATTAGAACTGCCTTAATTCTTCCATAGATTCAACAACATTCAAAGTCCTAGAAACATTCCTCACAGATTTTAGTCCATATTGACATGATAGCATCACACGGTTGCTGCAGATTTGCAAGCTGGTCATAAATCAATAGACATGGTAAGCAATAATGCTGAGGTAGGCTGTGGTGATTAAATGATGCTTAGCTGGTACTGGTGGGCAAAGAAAATGCCCCCCACACCATAACACCACCAGCTGCAGCCTGAAGCATTGATATAAGGCAGGACGGATCCATGCTTTCATGTCCTTTATATTTAATTCTCACCCTACCATCAGAAAGTGACACTCACCAGACCAGCCAACATTTTTTTCTTTTTTCTTTTGCAGGCCAAATTTTTGTGAGCACGTGCAAACTGTAGCCTGAATTTCCTGTTCTTAGCGGACAGGCATGGCCACGGTGTGGCCTTCTGCTGCTGCTCCTGTAGTCCACATGCTTCAAGGTTCAATGTGTTGCACATTCAGAGATGCTCAAAGCAGTCTGGCCGCACACCTCTGACCTCTGGCATCAACATGACATTTCCTCCCAGAGAGCTGCTCACTGGATATTTTCTATTTTTCACACTATTCTCTGTGAATCCCAGAGATAGTTCTGTGATCAGCAGTTTCTGAAATACTCAGACCAGTCACTTAAATTTCTTTCCCGTTCTGATACTCAGTTTGAACTTCAGTTGGTTTCGTTGACCACGTCTGCACTGCATGGGTGCCATGTGATTGACAGATTAGATATTTATGTTAACAAGCAGTTGAACAGGTACCTAGTGAATTGTCAGTTGAGTGTATAAGCGGGAGTAGCAATGGTCGGGACCCACTGATAGCAGCTGGGATCATTTTTTTAACGGTCACGATTGACAAAAATGAAAACAACTCATTACTGAAGTCCACTTTTAAACCATCTACTATGATAGATAGATAGATAGATAGATAGATAGATAGATAGATAGATAGATAGATAGATAGATAGATAGATAGATAGATAGATAGATAGATAGATAGATAGTCCATGAGTTGTAAAAAAATGGCCATGATGTTTAAGAGATGGAGCTGACAGAAAATGAGGGACACTGCTCACCCTTGAGGCAGTGATCTGCTAATCACAGTTTATATTTTTTTAAAGCATGCCCTGTTTTTATTGGCTGTTTCCATGTGACCATAACTCAAAGGCTCGCCTCCTGCTGGTCAAAGGAAGGAATGCAGGTTTCAAGCGTCGCACCCTCACATTTTAAATGCCCAACTTTCTTTTAGAAAGAATCTGATTTCTAGGCTCCGTCTGAAATGTGTGTGTTATTTCTTTAGCATTTTTCTCAACATGCTTTACATTAAATAAATAATAAACGTGAGAAAACAGGTTATATATGAAACATTAATGTGACCTACTCCAGTTGCTGCATGTAGCTGCAGACATAAAAGTGGCATCAGTCTGTGTATGTAGGCCAGAAAGCGATAAAGCACACTTCCAACCTGTCAAATATCAGCATGTGGTATTTTAAATTGTTTTTAAAATGATTGTTGTTGCAATTATGTGGATTTTTATCAACTAAAAACAAAGGAATAATTAATCAGCAACATTTATCTTTAATAATAATCTTTTTGCATTTGTCCCACAATTATCAAGAGACACACAAATGTTATCTCTTCTAAGTTGAAACGAGATTGCGCTTTTATACTGAATGACAGGTACAACAGGGTTTAGTCTGTCACTTAGAGCTTCCCTCTGCTTTGCTTTCAATGATCCATCTGTTGTTTTCCTCCCAGTATAAAACCTGTAAGGACGGCAGTGTGCTGGGAGTCACTGTGACGAGGATCGCTCTGCTCACACACTGCCAGGCTCTCACTCAGTCCTGCAGCTACACTGAGGGTAAGGACGCACACACACACACATGAAAACACACTGTGCAGTCCGAGGGTTATGATTAAGTTATTGAACCCTCTTCTCTCCCGTCTCTGCCTGCAGCTGAAACCATAGTGAACGTGTTGGACTTTAAAAAGGACGTTGGTCTGTGGCACGGCATCCTGACGGTAAGATCTGCCTGTAAGAGGTCATAGATCATGACACTAATTTCACTTTGACCTTTAGTCTTCAGACTATTCCTCTGTTTCCAGTACTTTAAATTGTCAAGTACATAGTCGTCACAATGGGCGTCATAATGGAGTCTGAAAAAAGCTTGAAATATGATCAGTAAGACTTTTTATTAATACAGTTGTATTTTATTTGATATTTTAAGGATACTAATGAGCAGTTAAGTATAAGTTAACTAGCTTTAACTATTGTTAACTTAGCTATAAGCTTTTTCCTTCTTTTTTTTTTAGAATAAACACATATTTGATGAAGCATTAAGCAGCACTTTGGCAGCTACTCAAAACAAAAAGAGTGCCTTTGCAAGATGAATAAATCTCTCAACATGAACGTTGTCATTGCCCTTACATCTGGAAGAAGGATTATGTTTCATGGTTTATTAAATACATAAATGATAATTGTGTTTTTATGTTAATTTGTACACTTTATTAAGTCAAGTCAGTATTTTTAAATCTCACGATAAAGCATCAATAAAATTAATACAAAATAATTACAAGATAAATAAAAGCAAAATTATGAACCACATAAAAACAATTCAGAAGAATAAATTAGGAACAAAGAAGAATGGAAAATTAAAAGTAAGTAATAGGGTTCACAAAAAGACACTGGGTATAAATTGGACATTGATGTAATGGACCTGCTGAGCTCTTTAGCTGTGCTGAAAGAAAGATTATGGAAGAGAAGGAGAAAAAGGCCAATAGCGTGTAGCCTGACATCAGTGACCCTCTGCAAAAGATCATCAAAGATCATTTTTAACACTTGGTTTTGCGTCAGCACAGAGAAACTCTTTGTCTGTAGAGACGTCTGTCCTCTCTGTGGCAGCTAAAGGACCAACTGACACCGCCCCCTGGTGTCAGTACACAGGTTAAACGTGTAGCGGATGTCAGCATCTTTGGAGTAATTTCACTGAGTGCTGTAAGTGTGTCCTCCAGCAGCTTGGGCTCAATTCTGCCAGTCACCTGTCTCTCACGCTCTACCTCTTGTATTCCCAGTTGCTTCCCAAAAGCAAAAGGATCTCCTCCAGCTGCTGATGAACTCCACCGTCTTGGACTGCAGCTGCAATGAAAGACCTTGTTCTGTTCTGCCAAAGTCCAAACTAGTGTTCCCATCCAAGCAGGTGGACTTGGGTTTAGTCTAACAGCGGGACAGGATCCTTAATCTGCGGGGAAGCGCCTGAATTATATCGATGACCTGCACATAAGTAACCTGGCCAGTGAGCCAGTTAGTAAAGAAAACCTAGGATCGAAGGGGCCAGAGCAAGATGAATGAAATGTGAATGAAAAGTAGCCTAAATCAGGTGCAGAGGGTTTTTCTTCCAGACAGACTTAAAAAATGTAAAAATGCTAAAATGAATCACTTGGCCAACTGATATAGTTGGCGGGCTGCCCGAGTAAGGTCTTTGTGCAGGAAACACTGATTACACCTGCCTGATGCAGAGATATCTTCACAGCTCACCTGGTCGACTTCACCCCAGGCTTTCACCCCACGCTCCCCAGCCTCCTGACCATTTATCATTTTATTATCAAATAATACGTAAAAAACAGAAGAACTTTATTCCAAAGACATTAACATGAAGCTTTACCCGAATATCTTCTTCTGTGTGTGTGTGTGTGCAGAGTGTGATGAACATGATGCATGTGATCAGCGTGCCCTACTCGCTGATGAAGGTCAACCCTCTGTCGTGGATCCAGAAAGTCTGCCAGTACAAAGGTCAGGCATACATACTGACACACACACACACACACACACACACCTATCACTGGTCTTAGTCAGTTCCCTCCATTCACCTGCCTGTCAAAAAGATGTCAAATGCTAATTTCCCTCTTTTTCTCTGTATGTGCATCTCCTCCTGCAGCCAAGGTGGCCTGTGTGAAATCCAGAGACATGCACTGGGCTCTGGTGGCCCACAAAGACCAGAAGGACATCAACCTGAGCTCGCTGCGCATGCTGCTGGTTGCCGACGGATCAAACCCCTGTAAGTTCGTACTCAGCCTTCATGGCCGAGCTCTTTCACTAACAGGGGAGTTTAGCGAGGTGTATTCGAGATGGAGAATGTCAGGGAAATGAGAAAAAAAGAAAACTCTCGGGAATTTAGGAAACTGGGTCACTTTACAGGAATAGAGCAGGATGGGTCCGACTGTGCAAACTTGGTACGTTAAAAGGTTTTCAGTCTAACAGGAGACAAAAATACAACAGCTTGGAACCAGGAAGTGATGTTTTCTTCACCCAGACTGATGATTTATATCTTGTAGTTCATTAACTGATCAACAGTGACCACAGAAAACGTGTTTTTTTGCATTAACCAGCAGTGACTTGAAACTTGCCTCATGTTGCATCATGTTTGGCATGAGGCAGGATTTTCAGGTCATAACCCTGATTCTGAGCAGGGGCTGTCTCATGGTGCCTTCAGGTGTGCTCTGACATTAGAGAGTCAGCCCCAGGATATCTGGATCTGGACTGGTTTATGATATTTATTTGAAAAAATCAAAAGAGTCTCTCCCAGGGTTTCTCATTTCAGTGTGATAAGCATTTATGAAGACATGAAATTCAAACGTTTCTATCTCTGATGAAACCTTCCTGAAATTCCCCAAAACTAAAGCTTGGATGTAGCCTAACTGCTTGTCTAAACAGACAAGTCACCTGGACTGATGGGCGATCAAAGGAAGGGTGAAGGTGTGAGAGACACAAATAAAAGAAGCCACAAAAACGAGCAGCCCTCTGTGGCTTTAGTCAAATCGTTGACTACCAACAAAAGCGTGCATCCATTCAATCATTCATTAGCTCGTTCATGACATTAACATGTTATGTTAATAACAGAAAAACATGTTGATTTGTTTTTCAGTTCATCTCTTTTCACAGTTATGGATACACGCTTTATTTTTTACCATTGGTTTACCACATAGATACAAAAACTCACAGCTTTCTGGCAACATTACTGATTTTTAAATGCTCTTTACTATATTTTTAATAATATAGAGAGAATCTGACACGGTGACACATGCTAGCCTACGTGTGCTGGGATGAAGTCACATTCCTGCCCTATATAATTATTTCAGTTGATCCCTGGATACAGCTGAAAAAGAAAACAAAAACCTCAAAATCAAAAGATAAAAACAGCCGTGCGCTGTTACCTGTGCTAATAAAACCTGTCCAGCAGCTGCCAAGGTCATAAAAAGGTTCATGTGATTACTGGCCTGAAACATTCAAAAACTTCAGTGTGTGTTTTTTAATCACATTCAGGGATCTGGTATGTGTGACTAAAAACCACTCGCATTACAGCTCTTTAGATTCTGCACGAGTTTCAGGAGTTTGTGTCAAAGTGGCTCGACGCCTGAACTGAAGCTGTTCTGACGTCTGTTATTGTTTCCGTCTGTCAGGGTCCATCTCGTCCTGCGACGCCTTCCTCAACGTCTTTCAGACCAAAGGGCTGAGAACCGAAGTCATCTGTCCCTGCGCCAGCTCCCCCGAGGCCCTGACGGTGGCCATCAGGAGGCACGTAGACACAACCTCTGTGCCCCACGTTACATACACCGATTATACAGGAATGTGCACCACAGTCTCATATGCATACACCTGGGCAAACACACCTGCAGAGACTCTAAGTACAGCTTGAAAAATTCACATGAAGCAGTTTATTCTCTTTGCAGAACAGATTTTGTCAAAGAAACTGAAGGAGCCTACCTGGATCCAGCTTTACATCCGAACAAGTCTTAAAATGTTTTAAATGCACATTTACTAATGAAAGTCAGCCGCATTTTGGATGGATATGTTAAGCTTTTGGCTAATAGCTCTTCAGGAAGCACAGTGTTTTATGCCCTTCGAGCTGTGTTATCTTTGACATTTTTCATGGATTCAACTGAAGAAATGGGAATAAATGAATGAATAAATCTATGCGACGGGCTGCTAGTAACAAAGTGCCTAAAGATTCAATCTAAAATTCCTAAGTTGTCTTTTATGTGTAGACACAACCCTGGTTCATCCCTTGAGTTAGGTGCCTGTTTTATGCTAGAACAATCCAAAGGTCCATGTAACGTGGCTGATTGAAAGAAACCTTCCTCTGAAAATGATCAGGCACGAAGACTGCGATGAAAACGAGTGAAACAGTAGCCACTGTCCAAAGAGACACGTGGATAAATGAGGGGTTTGCATAGTACTGTACTGTACTGCAGTGTGGCTGTCTGTCAGTTAGGACACATGCGTGCTGTTGTGTCAGAGGATCAACTGTGTTTGTGTGTGTCGGGTTGTGTGTTCAGGCCGGTGGAGGACAGCAGCCAGCCTCCAGGTCGAGGCGTCCTGTCCATGCAGGGTCTGAGCTACGGCGTCGTCAGGGTCGACACGGAGGAGCGGCTGTCAGTGCTCACCGTTCAGGATGTGGGGACCGTCACACCCGGAGGTACATCGTTCTGTGTGTGTTTGAGTGTGTGTGTGCGTGCGTGCATGTGTGGTTGAGCTGGTGTAACTAGCAGCAAAATGACAAAAACAGAACCTTCATAACATTAATGTGAGCTTGACAGATGTTTCGCTTGGGTTTAGAGAATTTGTGTTTCTACAAAATAAAAGTGGGCATTGTAACAGAAATGTGCATTTCAAGCAGAAATGTGACTGAATGTTGATGTAAGGAGCCAAACTTTTCAATTTTTTTTTTTGTCCTTCCTGGTTTTTCATTAAATCATAAAATGAGTTTAAGACCCAGCTTGTCTTTTTCATCAGTGCCCGGTCTTTAACACCTGTCTCTCTCTCTCTTTCTCCTCATGAAAGAGCGAGCTAACCGTTGTTCTGCTTTACGTTATCGAAAGCTCCAAACTCAGGAGAGTTTTCAGTACGGCTGTAAAGCCTGTAATCTGTTCTAATGAGCCACGTTTTCCTCTCCGGGGTGAAGCCCACACATAGTTTAACAAGGTAACACAGAACATTAAAACGCTTTTAGGACCGAAACATCATCTGTTCAGCTCTTAATGAAGAATCCACAAACACCAGTGGCATGTTTTCTTTGTCCCGTTTTACAGCAGATGGATTCAACAAAAAATCTTCTCACTGATTAGTTTTATTGCAGATTAGTCTGCTATTAGAGTCTTGAATAAAACAGCAGTCCACATTTAAAAGTTCTCATTGACCTACAAACTAAAAGATTTTAAGTTTGATAATAAGCTCAAGCTTCTGTTTCAAATCCTCTGGCAAAGCTACTCATGAGTCATGAGACAGAATCGGCATTTGGGGACTTTTCTTTAGTATTAAGGGAATTTGATCACCTCTTACTGTGCCGCCTCACTCAGTGAGGAACCTTCCCAAGATAAAACCGACGCTCCGTAATAAAAGTTGGTCTTTTCCAGTCGGTCTGAGTGAGCACACAGGCAGCCACGGCCTCTGTGAAGTCGCCCTACCCAGCGTTCACCACAGGGATTATACGAGCAGTACCACAAAGGAAACTAAAAATCTGTTGTCCTTCAGCTTCTTTGGAAACTGCTTTTCCCTTTGTAATGATTGAAATATGAAGATGCTGAAGCATGAGGAAAAAAATGTTTGCTGAGTCACTGGAAACTGATCTAGATGCAGCATTTTGTAGTTGTGCTGTGTAACATGATCGTTATCGCTCTCCTCACATCCAATCCTAGAATCAGAAAGCTCATTAAGAATATGTTGTCACAGGTACTGCTGTAGCTCCCTGGATTGAGCAGGCGACCTGTCTGCTGTAGGGCTAATGCAGAGGCTTTGAATCCAGCCCAAAGCTATTTACTCTGTGCCTTCCTGCTGGTGTTTCTCCAGCTTTCCTGCCCTCTCTCCACTAACACGTTACAATAAAGGCCAAGAAGCCCAAAATATTTCTTTAAAAAAGGACTATGTTGTCACGAGTTGAGTTTTTACCCCATTTACACAAGTAACCTGCTTTTGGTGTGACACAGACAGGAGGGGACGTCATCTCGGGTTGGGACAACCTACTTTAAACTCAGACTTTAGCTTTGAGAAATGAGAGTCTCATAGTGAGGTGCGCTTGGAGTGAATAATGTTCCTCCTTGTGCCATAAATAACTTTCTTTTTAAAACAAGCCAGAGAAATTTCAGGGGTGTTAACCGTCTGTGTGTCTCGTCCTCATAGGCCTGCTGTGTGTCGTGAAGCCGGAAGGCGTGCCCCAGCTCTGTCAGACCGATGAGATCGGTGAGCTCTGCGTTTGCTCCATCGCAACCGGGACATCGTACTACGGCCTGACAGGCATGACCAAGAACACCTTTGAGGTGAGGCGATGTGAAGGCATGAACCCAAATGCTGACAAATATTTGGCGTTTGTTTTTACTGATTAATGACATTTCCGCCACTCCTTGGAGCCTGTGGTGTAGAACGGTAGGAGTCTAGTGTAGTGACTCCTTGGACAACAAAGGAGCAGCTGGAAGTTTTGACATGACGTTAACAGTATGAAAGTCCAAAATTTTAAAAAAAAAAAACTGTATTAGCTCTAACGTCCTCTGCAGGTTTACCCGGTGAGCTCCAGCGGGGGGTTGATCAGTGAGTACGCCTTCGTGCGGACCGGCTTGCTGGGCTTCATTGGCCCCGGCGGCCTCGTCTTCATCACAGGCAAGATGGACGGGCTCATCATGGTGAGCGGGCGGAGGCACAATGCCGATGACATTGTTGCCACCGCGCTCGCAGTGGAGCCAATGAAATTCGTCTACAGGGGCAGGTGAGTGGGAAGTGGGTGGGGTTAGAGGGTCACAGTAGACTGTATATAAAAGATGGATGTAAGTCTAAAATGTGCAGTCAAAGCTGAAATCTTCTTGAACTGATTTTATTAGTCTATGAGAAAATGACTATGCTCCTCACTTTGCAAACAGTAAATACTTTCACTAGTGTCAAATCATATGGAACACAACATGATTGTAACTTTGTCAATTCTGGATGAATCAAATAGATGATAAATCAGGTGTGCTTATGTTGGGGCTCTATGCATGAGCATCTTCAGTTCATGAGGCAGATCCATCCCTTGCTTGTTTTTAGGTTTGAAAACAAGATGGCGACAGTGCACATGCTCAGCTTCACAATTCAAAGAAGTGTCATGGTGGCTATGGCCATCTTTTACCTCCAGTCTGTGGTTGTCACCATGAGGTCATCAAAACTCTTCATTAATTACAAAGACTCAGAGGTTTCCAGCAGTTTGTGATCTTTTAGGTCTGTCATATAATAATCAGGTGATGTGGGTCAGCAAGTCTCAGCACCACGTGGTGAAGCCCAGAGAGCCAAGCTTCTTATTGTTGTTACTCCTCAACCGTTCACAGTCCTGCTGTTACCTTCCCCTAAAAGGGTCTAGGGGGGAGGGGAAGTAACAAAAAGTGTCCGGGTGGAAAATAGGAGACAGAGAGGCAAAAATGGTTAAATTAAAGAGTTTTATTAATAAGTAAACTAAAAGAGATGGTCAAGCCGCTATCACCATTTAAAAAGAGCAAACAATAGAACTCAGGTGTTGGTCAGTAAACTGAAAAGTAAAAAAAGGATTAGTCACCCAAACACACACACACACTCCTCTCCACAGAGCAGGAGCAGACAATCAAGACACACAGCTCACTAGCTGCAACCACAAACATGGATCTCTCTCTGGCCTTTCCTCTGGAGCTCACCTGTCTCTGGCCTTAAGTATGTCTAATTGCTGATGGAAGCCAGCTGTACAAAAAAGGGTGGCACCTAAGGCAGGAGATATGGCAGGACACACCCACACAAAGGCAACTGTAGGAGGAGGCCCTGCTACGGCCGTAACACTGCGTATTCACAATAACTGTACTTCAAGCTTGAACTTGTTTTTCAAGCCATTTTTTGTCAGCTCTTGTATGGTTACAGTTACAGACTCTCTTGCCACCTTCACACATTTATATTTGTGCCAAAACAGAGAACGCACAAAGTTAGAGTTGATTTTCACTGATGGCATTAGTGCTATTCTTTAAATTTCCTCATAAAGTTTGATGTGAAATTTATTGTGATAACGATAAGAATTGACCCATCATAATAGTTCACTTTATATGTGGAGTTGGTTCCTTGGTATAATTGTAGGCCTGAAAGTAACTCAAAAGACATATATGCACATGTACAGCGTTCAGTTAGAAGTGGTGGATTGTTTTACGTGTATGTAAAATTTGATGCCAAACAATTCTGATTATTAACAGAAAATTTGTTTTCTGAAAAGAAACAAACCTGAAAACAACTCATCATTTTAGAAAAAGCTCCAGGTTTTAAAAGTAAAAACACAAAGACTAAAGTTCTTGGCTGGACTTGAAAATATAATATTACAGTCACATATCTCACATTTCTCAAATGTCACATGACTCGACCGCCAGCGAATCGTTTTTTTTTTTTTCTTAATCATCGTTCCTATCGACAGAAGCTGAAAACCAGCCAGATATCTGACATTGGTAAGTTGGCTGTCGCGCTGATAAATGAGCAATACTGCCGCTCATAATAAATCTAATAAAGTAGAGCAATAGTGGATGAATCCAGAAACAGTAATAGAGTGAAGTTTAATTGTGTCCACGGCCACCGAGCAGGAAATTCATCTTTTACCTGACAGCCTCTGATGACGTTTCCCGGAGCTATTTAAAGTTTCTGCTCAGGGAGGAAGCAGCTGCAGAAACAGTCTCAGGAAACCTGAAGAAGAAAAGCTGAAGGTTCATCAGGTAGTTTAGTTTTATTAAATGTACCAGCATCCATGTTTGCCTTTAGTTTCTGCTCCTGGGCTTCATTACTGGAAGAAACGAAGACGACAGAGAAACAAGGAAGAAAATATGTAAAAGGAGGAAATGTGCAGAACAAGGAAAGGAAGCAAAGGACTGAAGAAGGATACAGGCAATAAGGTGACAAGGGTAGAAAAGGAGATATGTGAAAAAGAAGGAGGAAATGAAGGAAATGAGGAAAAGGAAAATAAGGAAAAAAGGAAAGGGATGAAATGAAAAAGAAAAAGAAACCAAGGGAACAGAAACAGAATGAGGAAATAAGAGTGATAAGGAAACAAGCTTATTACAAGGGCAGAAAGAAGGACACATGAAAAGACGAGGAGAAATGAAACAGACAAAGGAAGGGAAATAAGGAAGAGCAATAGGGAGGAAGAGGTTATGAAACAAAGAAAGCAAATGAAGAAGGATCCATGGGAAAAAATGAAATTGAGAAACAAAGGGGATAAGGAAAGAACAAAGATTTAGGAACCCACCTGCATCAAACAGTCCATCTGCAGCGGTCAGTTTCTCAGTGACCTCTTTATGTGACATCGCACACTCTCAGTGTGAGAAAACTAAAGGAAATGCATTTTTCAAGTCTGGACACCAATCCAGATCATATATCATAAGCTATACTTTATTTATCTTTTGTGAAATAACTGCGTCACAAACATCTTGAACATTACAGTCGACCAATAAATAACAGAATGGAAAAAATAGACGATAAAACAAGTCAGAATAGCTTAATAAAGTAAAACTGCTCTACTAGAAAGAGATTGATAAATAGAACAAAATAAAAGGCAAAGAAAGCAGTTTGATGAGTAAAAAAAACCTGAATAGAATTATGCTTTATAAAATAAAATCACTTTAAATGAACAAGAACAGTGAAACAAAACGTTATACATGTAATAGAAAACAAACAGGTTGGTGGTTTTGAAGCCGTCCTCCTGACGTTGCTGTCCTCTGTCTGTGCAGGATAGCTGTGTTCTCTGTGACGGTGCTGAGAGATGAAAGGATCGTGGTGGTGGCCGAGCAGAGACCGGACTCCACGGAGGAGGACAGCTTCCAGTGGATGAGCCGCGTACTGCAGGTGCTTTTCCTGCACGTTCAAATGCGATGGCAGCCTTATTGGATTTAGATCAAGTCTTATGAATCTAATTTTGAATGTTGTTTTCTTGCGGTTGTGTTGGACACTGTGTAGGACACTTGGATCGTGTACTGGGTTTACTCCACATAGATATGTGTGTATTGTGTTAGACTACTCTCAGCATAGGAAGTTATCCCATGGGGATGTTAAATCCCATCCACAGTCTGACCAAACTCCCTCATGACTCTCAGGCCATAGACAGCATCCACGGGGTGGGAGTCTTCTGTCTGGCTCTGGTGCCGGCCAACACCCTTCCCAAGACTCCTCTGGGCGGCATCCACCTGTCGGAGATCAAACAGCTGTACCTGGAGGGAGGGCTGCACCCCTGCAACGTCCTGATGTGCCCCCACACCTGTGTCACCAACCTGCCCAAACCACGGCAGAAACAGCCAGGTGGGTGAGGGTCTGCTCAGGGTTTTTAGGCGGTAACCTTGTGGGTAGTTGTAGTTGTTGATGTGCTGATTCTATCTGTGTGTGGCAGAGATTGGGCCCGCCTCTGTGATGGTGGGAAATCTGGTGTCAGGGAAGAGAATCGCTCAGGCTAGCGGCAGAGACCTGGGACAGACTGATGATAACGACCAGGTGAGGCAAGAAATAACATCACAACTCCATTTAAAAGCAAGCTCTGCCCAAAAAGGTAACTTTATGTTGAAAATCAGAAGATCAGTTGCGTAAGATGACAAGTTGACTGACAGAAAAAAATAATCTGCAACACTTCTGATAAACTTCATAATTTAGTAAAGCTAATTCCTCACAATCTCTTTGACTCCAGCGTCTAGAACATTTTTCTGCTCTTTGCTTGATATCATATCAAACAGAATCTTTTGTATGAAAAGTCATGCAAAGACTTCACCTTTGCTTTTGACTCAGCAAACTCTGATGGACGTTCTTCAGTCCTACATAAATATTTGCCAAACTAATCGTCTGCATAGTCGAATAACCACAAACACACAGACACTTGCACACTTTGTCAGGTACACACAGCTTCTGGGCTGGAGCCTTCACAGATGCTGCATGCATACACAACAAAGTGCTGCAATCCTGCTGGATCAGAAGCGATCAGAAGATGGGTACATCTTCGTAAAGGCATGGGCATGGTCAGCAGCAATACTCTGGTAGGCTGTGATGTTTAAATGATATTCAGTTGGTATTAAGGAGCCCAAAGTGTGCAAAGAAAATAACCGCCACACCATTAAACCACCAGGGGTGGTTTGTGTTTTTGTGCCAGACTCATCAGACCAGGCAACATGTTTCCAGTCTTCTGTTGGCCACTGTTGGTGACTGAGTGTGAGCTGCAGGGGCACCCAGTGTGGTATTTTGTTGCTGTAGCTCATTTTCAGAGACGCTCTTCTGGAGATGTTAGTTGTGAAGATTGGTTATTTGAGTTAGTGTTGCGTTTCTGTCATCTGCAAAGCAACATGGCGTTTACACAAAGAGATCTGCCAATCACTGCGTATTTTCTCTCGTTTGGCTCATTCTCTGTAAACCCCAGAGAGGGATGTGGAAAAATCCCAGCAGATCAGATGCTCCTGAAATATTCAGACACTTAAAAACCTTTCTTCCCCTGTGATGCTCAGTTTGAACTTAAGCAGGTCGTCATTTTTGTGACTGGTCCGTCCTCCGTACTCTGTATCCTCCCTCTCTTGGTGAATTATGAGGTTTTGGAAGCTGATAAAAACAAATAAAATAAATCTATTTTTAGGTCCTTAAAATACTGTTGCTTAAAGTTTTAATCTTGCTGAAAAGTTATCTTGCTCCTCTGTGCCTCAGTAGAAATTTTTTTATGTCTTGTTTTCAGTTGCAAATTTGACATTTTAGGAAAACAACACACTTAGTAAAACTGATTTTATGAAGAGCACAAATTGATTTACAAACATAAACTGAAAATTAACTTTCTGAATAGGCCACTCACTTTTTCACATTTTCAGCATCATTCAAGTCAGTCAGTCTTCATCATTTAACTGCCCGTAAATATAATCTTCAGAGGCAATTTTTTTTTTTTCACCTGCTTTGAAATTTCACCGCCTGTGATATTGATTGAATCTCTTTAATGTGCCGGACAGAAGGCAGAGACTCAGCAGTAAAAAGCAGTAAGTGGTGAGTAAGCACGCGTTGACATGAAGTTCACTCGATGGTACAAACTTTTTGTACATGCTCTGCAGTCCCTCTATGCTGTCAGCTCTATATGAATTTTATGTCTCTTGTCTGCTTTGCAGTTTTATCTAAAAATGCTGATGTTGCAATAATTGAAAATATGGGAGAAATGTGTCATTTTATTCCCCTTGTAAATGCGTTTGATGCGCCTCTGCTCATATTTGCCGTAGAATCACATCAGCAAGTGTTGAACTATTAACAGAAATCAGATCACTCACACACACCTAGACACACACACAGATTAAGCCATCAAAGTGTGCGTAAAAGATGTGTTTATGTCTGTCTTGCAGTTTCTGTTCCTGTCCGAGGTTTTGCAGTGGAGAGCGCAGACCACACCGGACCACATCCTCTACACCCTGCTCAGCTCTCGGGTACCAGCACACCCACGCACAACTGACCACCTTAAAAAATTGTATTGTTTTCAGCTCTATAACCTGCTGCTGGTGAACTCAGATCAGTTCAGTCATCGCTCCTCTGTGATGTTAAGATGCTGAATACAGTGAGAATTAAAGCTGATTATAATCGATTCCAAAACTAATCTTTATAAAAGTAGCTTAAAAACAGGAATTTCAGGCTTCATTATCATGGTTAATTTAAATAAATGAATAAAAACAGGTGTGACCATATTTAACGATTATGAACTGATTCAAGCAAGTAGAAAACAGAATAATGAATTATCCATAACTTTAACACAGGTCCTCAAGTGGCCATTAGATGAACTGCAGTTTTTGTCCTTTGAGCGTGGCAGGTTGCTTCTTGATGGCTCACACCGTTCCCTTCTCTCACCTCCTGCAGGGGGCAGTGTCTAGCTCTCTCACCTGTCTGCAGCTGCATAAGAGGGCCGAGCGAGTGGCAGCTCTGCTGATGGAAAGAGGCGGTCTGCAGGAAGGAGATCACGTCGCTCTGGTGTACCCGCCAGGTCAGAGATTATGCAGATGTTAAACGTGCTTTTCAGGTGACAGCACCCGGACACTGCAAGCTTCGCTCACACCGCTGTGTCTTGTTCTGTGTTCCTGTTCGTTCTACAGGTATAGACCTGATCGCAGCCTTTTACGGCTGCCTGTACGCCGGCTGCGTTCCCATCACGGTGCGACCGCCTCACCCTCAGAACATCTCCACCACCCTGCCCACTGTTAAGATGATTGTCGAGGTCAGACTCTTAATTTGTCTGTTAAACCAATGCGGTGTCTTTTTCAGTCAGACCTCCAGGGTTCAAGCTCTCGCTCCCAGCTAATTCCAGACTTGTATGGCTCTGGCTGACTTCTGATCTCCTCTGGGAAAAAAGAGAGCTTAATTTCTTCTTCTGCCTTTCTCTTTCCAATTGTGCAGGTGAGTCACTCGGCGTGCGTGATGACCACCGCTGTCATCTGTAAGCTGCTGCGCTCCAAAGAGGCCATGGCCACGGTGGACATCAGGAACTGGCCCCCAGTCCTGGACACCGGTACAGCGTTTCATTCATATCCACACAGGGAAATCACACTCGCATTAAGTACTTCAACATAAATGCATGGCGTGCACAGCCGCCTCGCAGTGCAGTCTGAGTAGTACTGGTTGCAGATATAAACCTAAAAAATGCACCACAAAACAATTCCTGATGAAACCTGCCTTTACAGCTCCATCACTCTGTGATTTATCAAAAAATAAAAACTTGCTGTAGCTGCAAGTCTGTTAGCAGTTTATTGAATTGGTGTGTGTGGAAGTGTCTTTTCCACACCCCTTAGTTCATATCCCCACAAATGAGGTCTAGGGGAAGGTGTTTGGAACAGTAACAAACAGGAGTATGGTATATATCAAGGTTTTATTATGAATAACCTTAACACAAAGAGATGGCAGCGCCATAGGACCTCCCCATTCCCTAGACAGCAGTGCAAAGACACAGAAAAGCCAACCCGCACTACACAGTTCTTCCTTAACCTATATAACATCTGAGAGTTAATTGCTGACTGGGTCCAGGTACCAATCGAGGGAATGAGCAGCAGTTACGTCCTGGAGAGAGGGCAGAGAGAGAGAGCAACACCACACCCCCACACTCGCACAGCCTCACAGGATGTAATCCCCCCCCCCCTTACATTCAAACTATATCAAGCGACGAAAACACTTCATTATGAGTTGCATGAGAGTGCGTCAGCCACTACATTGGTCAGTACCTTTCTTATGTTTGATTACCAGTGACAGTTGGCTACCTATTTCAGCTCCCTGTCCTTTGTCCCATGGCTGCCATCCAAATCCCTGGCTCCTTGAACTCCCCCCAGAGAGACCAAACTTTTCACAGTCTGCATTCTGGAGGTGTGACTGTCTGTTAATGTGTGGACAGACCAGTCAAAATTTATTGACAATGCTGTAGTGATCTCCCCGTAAACGTACCACCAACAAATCTCCAGCTAGTCAGAAACTGGTTGGATGAGAACATGTGAATTGTGCATGGACGGTCATTTAAACAAGTTTATTTAAATATGAAGTTTATAGGTTTGGGAAATAAAGGACAAGCGGCTGCGAATGGATGGATGGATGGATGGATGGATGGATGGATGGATGGATGGATGGATGGATGGATGGATGGATGGATGGATGGATGGATGGATGGATGGATGGGACCAACATATTTCCTGTGACTGCAAAAAAGAGATACGTATCAAAAGATGGAGGACTTACATATTCAGATGAATACACGCATTTTGTCACTGCTCTTCTCACACACATACATCCTAATGCGTTTTTTACTGTCATCTTTGTGTGGCTGTTGCGTTTTTTCAGCAGAGTGCGAATACAGATTTAGAAGACTTGTGAGGATATGGGATCAGGTGAAAATAAACAACGGTGTGTGAGTGCACCTGATTATAAAGGAACATCTCCCCCAGCATAAAGCTGATATTCAGTCATATATTTTATTGGATGGAGGAGGAGGAAGGGGCTCTGTCAGGCTGCAGTTGTACACAGAGCTTGTTAGCACTGTTTGTTGTTGGTTCTGTCTTCCCTTGGGATTTGTTGACAGTGAGAGAAATACAGAATAACCCCACGCTTGTGCTTTAAAGCAGTCTCTTTTGGAAAGTGAGACATCAGTCATGTTACTGTGATTCTGCTGCAGCAGAATATTTGAGCCCCTCTTCCAGCTGCAGGAGAAGCTCTGGGTTCAGCTGGAGGTCAGTGTTTGAAATGAGCCGAACTCAACAGACTGTCCTCTCGAGTGCAATGAAATAAATATATATGTGTGTGTGTGTTTGTGTGTGTGTGTGCATGCTGCAGATGACCTGCCAAAGAAGAAGCCTCCAGCTCTCTATAAACCCACCAACCCGGACGGCCTGGCCTATCTGGACTTCAGCGTGTCGACGACCGGCATGCTGGCCGGAGTTCAGGTCAGCTCAGCGCTAATCCTCACCAAACCACTGCCGCCTGGTCCCCCTCCTCTTCCTCCTCTAGTCATTACTTTTCTCGGTCCAGAGGGAAATTCAGCCATCAGAGCAACAGCAAAATGCGTAAACTGAAAGCACAGTGAAAGTACATTTGGCTCACAGTCAAAGGGCTCAGTCCCCACACACAAACCGCTTCTTCCGACATCGCTCGCTTTTCAAAGATTAATTTACTGGGAAAAATGTGAAATGTTTTAGTTTAAATTTAAATTAATTGTGAACATTCCTATCTTGTTCCTTGTTTGTCTCTTTGTGTGTTTTGTGTGTCTCTCTCCCTCCCCTCTCTTCTCCTCTCTGCTCCAGATGTCCCATAATGCAGTTGCAGCCTTCTGTCGGTCAGTGAAGCTGCAGTGTGAGCTGTACCCATCCAGAGAAGTTGCCATCTGTCTGGATCCATACTGCGGCCTCGGCTTCGTCCTCTGGTGTCTCTGCAGGTTTGTGCAGCTCCTAAATGCATCTCCACCCATTTAATAACCATTAAATACATTTTGAACTCTTAAAGGGGCCCTTCAGTCATTTCATTTTGCACTTCTTTATGTTAAACAATGGATGGCCAAAATCAAAGAAGGATAGATATGAACTTGTACTATATGCAGCTGCAGCAACTTAGTATCCCACTGAAGACAATGCCTGCTGTTCAATCAGATTCAATATAGCTCATCAAGCAGCTCAGAGCAGATAAGAAGGACAGGAGGTCACTGGCAAGAATGGTACAAAGAATTTTCAGTCCCTATACAAGCTAAGCACTCTGAAACGCTCCTGCTGTGATTTCAAGGATGAAATAAAACTCTGTCCGAGGTGCAAATTCAAAAAGCACACCCACTTTATTCCCAAAGTAGCTCCCAGGGTTTCCAGAAAAGTAAATAAAAGCAGATTGCAGTGTTTTGTGAATCGTTTAAATCATATCTGTTTTAAGAATTCATACTCTTATTTACATATAAATATATATTTATATATGTTCGTGTTAAAATTGATGCCAGCATCATGCTTTACGTCTGTGTTTTATGACCTCGTCTGTCTTTGTTTTTTTCATTTCATAATGTGTGCAGTGGGTTGAAAACCTGGGCTGCAGGAAGGAAAGTTTAGCACCCTAAGTTAAAAAATGCTTAAAAACTGCTTCACTAAATGGATTTGTCCCTGTAACATGACACAGGCTGCCTTTTTTGCTGATACCTACACATTGGAGCTGGCCCTCAACTTTTACTCTTGCATTATATGGCATCAATCTGTGGATGCAGTGACACATTGTGTTTGCTGACAACACTTAGTGGCAATTTAAGAAATTCATAAATAAATAAATACAACTTCTTTTGTTGAACATTTAAAAGTATTCGAGCACTTCCTGCTTCAATACCTTAACAAAACTAAACTGATCCACTTCCTGGAAGAGTCGCTTAGAGTTGTAAATAATAACTTGTTTACTAAATTTTGTAATGTAGTTGTAAACAGATGTGAGCTTTAAGTGTTTATTGATATATTATCAATAAAGGGGGAGCTTGGTTATATTTATATAAGCCCTACCTGACACCCTTAAATTACAAGAACAGTGATTTGTACTTAATAATAATAATATTAATGTTTAAAGCTCTCCGTCTGAAACTTGACAGCCTTAAAATGTTAAATCTTGGCTCCAGCCTGCAGGGCTGCTTACTCTCAAATCTTCTTCTGTAAATTGTCGGCTCGTCGGGAGCTGATATCTGCTGCTAAATGTCTTCTTAATAAAACAAATCATCCTCGGCTTGAGGATTTCACGTCGTCCTCGCTGACAGTAGCTCATGTTTACATCCGATTGTTACACGACCCTGTGGTGCTGGTTGGCCGGTTTCTCAGGACAGTAAATCATAATGTTAGCAAGTGTGACCGGTTATAGAGTGAGTAAATGTTATTTTTACCGTCCAAACCAGTACCGTACATAACCAGATCATCAACACTCGTCTGTCTTCTGATGTTGTTAGTGCTTGTAAATATGCCATCCACATTTATATTTGTCTTATTGTTCTGAGTTGCACATGCAGATACCAGACACACACACTGAAATGCCTTTGTGTTGTCTGCAGCGTCTATTCTGGCCACCAGTCCATCCTGATCCCGCCGGTGGAGCTGGAGTCCAACCCAGCACTGTGGCTGCTGGCCGTCAGCCAGCTGAGGGTGCGAGACACCTTCTGCTCCTACAGCGTCATGGAGCTCTGCACCAAAGGACTTGGCCTGCAGACCGAGGCGCTCAAGGTCAGCACGACAGTGAGACGAGCAACGTGTCGGTCTCAAGTTCTGTCTGTTTACATATTTAAGACCATTTTCAAACATGGGAGTTTTTCCAGGAAGCTGCAGATACAGAAAAGCGAGCTGCAAGCAATCCTTCAATAGTAGAAACAAGCTGGTGGGCCATGAAAAATAAGAACTCAGAATAACAACTTGATAACAGAAATCACTGATATGAAATATCAGTATACAAAATGAACTTTTTGTTCTGATCACACTTGCCACTTTTAATAAATATAATGTATCCAGGAAGGTGTTTGTTTTCCTCTGTTCTCACAAAAATAAGACAGTCTGATGGCTGTGGAGCCTGGTAGTGGCCATCGATTGAAAAAAAATATTTTACCTCATGAAGTGCAGTATCTTCCAGCGTTTTGATTATTTTGTGTGCAAAAGATAAGGTCTGCCATGGTGCTGTTTTTTTTTTTCTTGTTTTAGGGTTTGGAATTGTTGCTGGGTAGATTAGAGTTCGGGCTTCTTGCTTCAAGTGTTTGAAGTGTTCGTTTCTGTGTGACCAGCCTGTATTTTGGTTCTTGTCTTAGGTTCCATCAGTGGTAGTTTAAGTTCCTTCAGTGCTTCCCTGCTTGTTTTTCCCTCTCTCTCATCGTTATGTCTCTGTCCTCATGTTTGGTGTGTGTCTTCTTGTTTCCATGTTTACTATGTTTTCCTTTCGATTGTTTCCTCTACTCGTACTTGATAGGTGGGAGTATTCAGTCTGTATCACTTTTCTTTGGTTACTTCCTTTACTTTTTACTTTGAAGGTTTGTTTTCTTTCACCTCCTTTGTTAGTTTTTCTTCCTGTCTCGCTCTGAATGTCCTGATTGTCCTGTGACCCTTGTGTTGGTCATTCCCAATCAGCCCTCTCTGTGTTTAAATAGCCCTGTCTTCCCCTTGAGCCTCGATTATACCCTGCTGCAGATGCAAACAGCTGGACACACGACAGTCGAGCAGTCATTCCTGTCATACTGCTTTAATGTCCACCTGCTGCACATGTGCAGGTGGTGCATTGTGGTGTAGTCTCTGTCACAGGATCTGCTCCATGCGTATGCCAGATGTTATCTTTCACCTCAGGAGACACCTTGTTTCTATTGGATTCTCTGTTAAGAGCCATATTAAAGACACACCTGTTGTTGATGTTAGCCTCCTTTTTGCTCTATTTGGATCCTCACCCTTACAATCCATACACCCTGACATAAGAACAATAGACAACACTCCAGTTGTATATGTTACACAGTGTAAGAAAAAGCCAAACTGACTGTAAATGTTTCATGCAGCTAGCCTGCCTTGTCCAGAGCGTGACAGGCACTGTGAACTTTGAGAGGAGTGACTTCACTCCAAGCCTGCAGGTGGATCTGCTGGGGGGGGTCAAAAATAAAAAAAAATAAGACTAAGAAAACACAGCTTGCTTGATTTTAACAGGAACCATGAAAATAGAAATATGACAGTCAGTATATACTGAACTTCCCTAAAAAATCATATTTGTTTTTAAGTACTCGTACCTTATAGCAAGAGAGGTTCAAACGTCTATGCTGGCCTTTGTGTGTGGAGTTGCATGTGCTTCCTGTGCCTGCGTGGGTTCCCTTGACTACTCCAGCTTCTTCCCAGAGTTCAAAGATATACATGTTAGGTTAATTGGTGAGTCTATACTGGCCAGAGGTGCAAACACAAAGTAGTTAAAGCGTCATAGAGAAGAGAATAAAGTGTTGTGTGAAAAGGTGAGTGTGTGTTGGAGTGTAAATTGCTTTGAGTGGTCAGAGGACTCAAATTGCACTAAATAAATTAAACTAGTTGATTGATCCCCTACAGTTCAAAGACTGCTCTGTTTTTCTGAATCTTAAAATTTGGATTAAAAAAAGACTGAAAACTGTTTTGTACTCAGTGCAGTAAAACATGGCTTTCAAATACATATTTATGTTTTTCTGCTGGTCCACAAAGTTAGACTCAGTCTGTGGGAACATGTACAAATGTGTTATCTTTGAAAAGAAAGCACACCAACCAAGTTTCTCTAGTTGTTGTTCTGTTTGTCAGTCTCTGTGAGCTTGTTGTGTCAGAATATAAACAAGCTCTCCACCTGCTGTGGGTACTGGTTAAAGTGGACCTTGACTTTTCAGCAGAACTCCAGAGCAGAACTGTCGCCTTGTGTTCTCAAAGATGGTTGAGTTAGAGCCTGTCTGAATGTGGTCACAGTGACTAAACTTTCAAAATAAGAGCATGGAACACTGAAATGACAGAGCAGATAAACCCACAGCCTCCATGTGAGTGAACAGACATCAGCTCAACCAAGTCTGACACTGCCTAACTCCCTCCCCTCATCCTCTCCTCTCCTCAGCGGTAATAAACTCTCTCCATCTGCTCAGCCTGAGGACACATCTGAAAGCTGGAGTTACAGACACAGACGCCTCTGATTGGTCACGGATAGAAGCCACAGAGTTAATTTTAGTGACTGTCTGTCTTTAAGTTTCCATGGTGACTGAGTGTTAAACGCTGAGAGAAAACTTTTATCTTTTCTCCTTTGCAACTACAGATGAAACAAACTTTATACTTTTGTACTTTTTTTATTTTTAGTCACAGTTTTTTTTTGTGCAACACCTACACAAGAAGGGATTTGAGTGTGCTATTATTCTGGTTAACTAAGTAATAATAAAGTTAAAGAGGCACAAGGTCAAAAGAAAACCTTTATATTTGAACGAGTGTTTTTCTTATTCCAGGTAGTCCACAGCTGAACTCTCTATGATTAGATATAATTTTCCTTCCATCTCTTTCGCAGGCTCGGGGTCTGGATCTGTCCCGGGTTCGGGCCTGCGTGGTGGTGGCAGAGGAGAGGCCCAGGATGGCGCTCACACACTCTTTCTCTAAGCTCTTCAAAGACCTCGGCCTTCACCCGCGCTCTGTCAGCACAGCCTTCGGCTGCAGAGTCAACCTGGCCATTTGCCTGCAGGTAAAAAGTAAACCAGCTGCTCCTGCAGACTATACTGTACATGCTGTTATCACAAAAACTTGGTAGAGTTCAGATGGAGCTTTGCACTCAACGTTTTTATCCTTCTAAATATATTCTGCAGCTTAAATTCTTTGAATTTTTATCAGTCGGTTAGGGATTCTCCTGCTCACTGATTTCTAGTCCCCAAGTAAAAAAAACTTGGACACAGATACACTTTGTCTAAAGAAAAATAAAAATCATATGTTGCACGTACGCAGTGACAGGTTAGATTACCGAATGCACCGAGGATGAGCGATGCTAACACAAGTGGCCGTATTTCTGATTTGCATGTAAATCATGCACATTTATTATCCCCAAAGTCGGTTTGTCTCAAGGTGTAGCTGAGATCTATCCAGACAGTGGTTAATGGATGTCAACTTTAAGACTTCCTCCTATGTGCACTGGTGTTTGTTTATCAGGAGATTTTCAGGCAGATTACCTTATAATAAGAAATCACCCAATCACGACAAACGTACTTTGTGAAAGTCGCCAGGAAGTCGTCTAAACTAAACATTGTTTGGGAGCTTTTGTCATGATATCCTTGTATGTGGAAACAAAATAAAAATGAAAACTTGTAATCATAAATCAGTATATTTAACACAGTTAGTGTCCTAATCTTCCTCATCTTTGTGGTTTCCTTTTGACATTTCCTGGATTTGCTTCCTCTGTATATTGGCATAAAGGAATCTGTTTGTACCTCCTTTCCTGTGCCTTCCCTTCCCTCCTCTTGTCTCGGCACCATCCCTTTGTTTTGGCACCACAGTGGCTCATGTGTAGTGCTGTAGGGTCCTGGTTTTAAGCCCAGGTCAGGGCCGGGCTCTTCTGTGTGGACTTCCACAGGTTTCTGGGCTCTTCCATTAATTAATAAAAGCATAATGAGTTAATTCTCCTGCCACTGTGCCTTTCACAAAACAACTGGCTTTCAGTTTGACTTGTTCCAAAGGGAACCACCGGCTCCTCCTCATATGAGGATTAGTTAAATGTAGAGAACAAATATCCCTACGATATACCACCATATTCCCTTCTTCGTAGCTTCTTTAACCAAAAAGAGTATTTTCTGAGCTAATTCTCTCATTTAACTAAGTTGTTCACCCACTGTACAGTTAGTTCATCACTCTGGTGAAATGCTGTCTGAGATTTTGCGAAACTCAATCTTTCTGATCACTTGTTCTGTGATTGGCTGCAGGGCACTTCAGGGCCGGATCCCACTACTGTGTACGTAGACATGAGAGCGCTGCGTCACGACAGGTACGGTAACGTGTCAGTAAGTCCCATCAGCCATCTTCCCCTCGCTGTAAAAAGGTTTGACAATAACACATTTGTTCCAGGGTTCGATTAGTGGAGAGAGGTTCTCCTCACAGTCTCCCCTTGATGGAGTCTGGCAAGGTGAGTGCATTAATATTTATACGTTAAAATTTGCATGTGGTTTCAAATCAAATCAAAGCCTCCAATCAGCATAGCGCTAAAAAAGACATTTTAGGTGAAACATGAGCCAACACTGAGCAGCTGACAGTGGATTACCAAAGACACGCCAGGATGAAGATGTAAATTGAATCTTTCCAGGACTATTTTCTGCTTTTTACTGCATGTCCTCCCACTTTCAGTGAGTCAAAACAGACAGCAGGGTTGAGTCGATGACGAGCCTTCAAGTATTCGTCCTCTCTTTCTGTTGGTGGGTATGTGGGAGGAGAGAGACGATTGTTAGATAGCTGTCAAACATGCTGGCTTGTCCATTAGTTCAACTGCAGAACTGCCCGACCTGAAAAGATTTACAAGGTTTAGATTAGGATTCATGTGGATGTGAGGAGGAAGACTCAAACGTACCCAACAAAAACGTGTATCAGACCGTTTTTATTTGCGATGTCTGAGCCTTTCCCGAATCTCTGCCTCTAACACACTATTGAAACATTTCTGTGTGGAGGCGTCTGTGAATTTTAAGCCAAAATCTAAAGAATGTGATGCTTATACTCAGTGCCCCTCAGTTCCTGTCCTCTTCTAGCTTAGAGTTAAGACTTTGTCACTGCTACAACACTGACTTTATAAAAAAGTGTCACCCATCATAGAGTTGAACTAGCCATAAAGACCAAACCCCCCTTTTTTGTAGGGGGGAGTGATTAGAGATTAAGTAACTCTTTGAGCCAGTCTTAAAAACTACAGTTCCTCTAATGTCCAAAGTGGACATTAGAGGAACTGTAGCTTTTTTAACTTCTATGTTCAGTCTCTAGAAACTCGTACTCAGCTCTTCCTGCCATGCAGTCCACTTCTGCTTCAACAAAGTTGCTGTTTAGTCACTTTTAAGTGTAGCAGAAAATAAAAAGGGTGTCTTGTAATGATGGCTTTATTATTTAAATAAAAGTTTTTACTCACACATATGTTGCCATGACAAAGTTTACCATTGATTTTCTCTGTATAGGAAGCTATTTACCTCTTGATGTATAAATAACTGACAAATAAAACAAGCAAAAAAAAAGACATTGCACCTACTCATCCTCACCTGGCAGATGGCAAAGGAAGAAAAATTCATAACCTTCGGTAAACGGCTCGCCCACATTTAGTAGCTGCAGACCAGTGAAACCAGTTTATTTTTAGAGGAGATTTAAAAAACAGCATAAGTTGTACAGCGTGTTATTTGAAGCGTATTTCTTTGCATTTTTCTTTCCGTGTATCAGTGAAAGGACAGCTGCTGAGCAGCCTTTTTGCCTTTTGCTGCGACAGAAATATGAAACTCACCTTCAGAAATATGAAGGATCTTTAGTGGGCTGTAAACTGAGTGATTTGCCATGCTGTAATTAGAAAAAACATCAGTGGCATAAATGTTTAACAGACTAACAAAATTAGCTTTGATTAATGCCAGTTTATGTGGTGAAAAAAGCTCAACATGCCATGTTATCTTTCAAATCATCGTGAACTTTGCAGAGCCAGTGAGGGTTGAGTGTTTGGGACAATGCCATAACATTTCTAATAAAAAGGCAGCGGCACCTCCTCCAGCCCCTCACTTGAAAGAGAAACGTGTGAAGTCGTTCTCATTTTCACGTATATACTGTTGCTTATTATTTGCTTTCAGTGATTTGCGGCACTGCATTATTTCTCTTCACATCTGTTTATGACTTGGCACAATTGGAGTTGTCAAGATGGGGTCATTAACATCAATTAACATCCGTTACTGACTCCAGACATAATACAGCTTGTGAGACCATGGTCCTCTATAACACTGACTTCTATTTCTGCCCCTGAAAATCAGTGGGTGACAATAGCTTAGATCGTTTGTTGAGTATCCTTGGCCTTTCATTAATGAGCATTTCTGAGGTTATTTCTTGGTTTTTTAAGACCAGGCGTGACATAGCAGACCCTACAGCAATAAAGACACAACCAAGAAATCCCAACAGTCACATGACCTCTTTCGAAAAACTCCTTTTTTTGCTGGGACTGGTTGGGGTTGAGGAGAGGAAGACGTTGTGCAAAAGACATGCTGTGGAAGAGAGACAACTCGAAATTGGAAAACTTTTTATAACCAGAGGAGTCGCCGTTGGAAAAGGTTACAAAGTTGTTGCCCTTTCCAGAGGGCACCTCTGGAGAAGGGTTACCGTTTCTCATATGTAAGGACAGAGCAGGAAATACCCAGCCTCAGATGTGTTCTGACTACTGGGAATACTCTGGTGTAGGGGAGAGAGACACCTGGAATAAACCAGCAGAGGGCAGGACACATGAGAGGATTATCATTTGTGTTTTCTCTCATATGTGCTCAGTCAAACATAACACAAACATTTCAAATGTTGGAATGAAAGCTTTAATGTCAAATCTGTCAGATATTTGTGTTTTTAGATAGAGAACCATTTTAATAGTTTCTAGAAGAGCTCAAGGCTGCAGTATCTGTGTGAATGTGGCTTTAAAGTGATTGAAATGAGCTTGATGCCTTTAAAGGAATCAAATGAAAGTGGCGCTCTGGCACTAAGGACGAGCTTTTTGTGCCATACCGCCCCCTTCTCACTCTCTGGCTTATTTACTCCAGCTCTGTCTGCCTGATAAAGACAGGAAACCTCCCTAAAATCCTTTTAAAACTGGCTTTTTGGCTTGCAGGTCTAGTGATATGTTACTGAATAGAGAGCTGTCATGCAGCCACTCAGATCTGCAGAGATACTGATGGCTGAGCAGGAGTTATTTCAGTTTCATTACTGAACTCTGAGCAGCTAAGCGAGACCAGCAGGAGGACTGACAGCAGTGCAAAATGTCTAAATATTAAGAGACAGCATGTCTGAGGGATTTGATTGATTGACATGTTTAAGCTCTGGAACTAATACTTGAAAACATACAGAGTCCAGTGTTAAGATGTTGATGTTAAAATAAAGCTGCCAGATAGAACCGATAGAAGATTGGAGACTTCTGTTATTGCTGGTTTGTCTCGTGTGGGAGAGCCGCAGCGAGGGCTCTGTGCAGAACAGAGAGAGATGTGGGATGGAGGTGGGTTCCACAGCAGCTCGCAGATGCACAGTAACTGTTCGTAGGCTGAAGCCGTTTTAAAAAGGCACCCCAAATTCTGCTTTACAATTGGAAGAAGTGTGTTAGCTGAGGAAACAACTGCTGTGAGCTAGCACTGAGATCAGCTAACACCATCATCAGTTTAAGTCTATTAAAACCTTTAGGTTCTTTATTCATTTTCATATCTCAAGACCATCACCATGGAAACCAGCAGCCCGTAGAGAAGGACAATTTAGACAATTTAGACCCTTGGCTTTCTTGGTTAAGAAAACCAAGGGTTTCTATCCCCGGACGCCTCCTAGACCTAAACTTTTACAAATGAAGAGTAGCGACTTTGTGGCCACTTACTTAAGACACAGTGTGACATTACCAGAATGCTTTGAAGCTAACATAGTCTTTGAATGCCTTTCAGCTCTTAGATTTAACAGACTGTGCTCGCTGGAGCTCGCGCTTTTAGCACATGAAATTTCCCAAACTCTTCACTGTCCCGATCTGTCCTGAAAGCAAACTGATGGATCTTTTCTTGGAGCTCGACGAGTCGTTCACGTCTTCTTCCCCCACGCTGACACACAAAGAGAGGACGTCATGATTCAGGGCTGGTCATCGATCGGCACACTGCTGTTTTTGACTCACTGCATGTGGGAGGAGGAGAGAAAACTAATGATTGCTTTCCACTCAGTCCATCGCTTCTTTTATCGCTTCATGGACACGATGTTTGTTGTGTACGTGCAAAAACATCGGAGGACTTCCGCTCGGTAAAAATGACATACAGCGGTTATTTGAAGTGCAATCAAATCCGTTCACATGGTTGTTTTATTTATTTTATGTCCGAGCAGCTTTAACAGGCGATGGTGTGAAATTTAAAGTGTTTTTCACATAAACAGCTGCTTCTATTTGTGGGGCTGTATTCCTGCATGAGTCAGAGTGAAGCAGGGAGATTGTTTTTATTCTTTATGTTTGCATCTTATTTTTCAGATCCTGCCCGGAGTTCGTATCATCATCGCCAATCCGGAGACCAAGGGACCGCTAGGAGACTCGCATCTCGGAGAGGTCGACAGACACGACCTGTTTCTTTCTTTTCTACTTGTCTTCTTTTTGTTCTTCCTATTCTTTCTTTGTATTTTCTATCTTTCTTTGTTTTGGGCATTTTTCATTCCTTATTCCAGCTTTTCTTTTTCTTCATTCTTGCCTTGTTTTCCTGCAGTAGTTTTAATGTAAAATTGATAGTGTGTTTCCTTTTTCCTGGATTTATCTTGAATTTGTTGAGCTCCTAACTCAACCTAAGAATATATGAGCAAGGAGTCCTGTGATTTATTCCGTTGCTAGGCATTCAAAGTGTGACTGGTTGATGAAAAAAGAGTAAACTTAACACAGCTAATCATAACTTTTACCGGTATGCAGATCTGGGTTCACAGCGCTCATAACGGCAGCGGTTACTACAGCGGTTACGGCGAGGAGGTTCTTCAGTCCGACCACTTCAACTCCAGACTTAGCTTCGGAGACACTCAGACAGTTTGGGCCAGGACGGGCTACCTGGGCTTCCTCCGCCGCACCGAGCTCACGGACGCCAATGGAGGTTGTTTGTCTCGCTGTGTGCTACGTGTCATCGTTCTCGTCACACCATGAGTAACTGTGTGTATTTGTGTCTGCTTGAACAGAGCGACACGATGCTCTGTTCGTGGTGGGAGCTTTGGAGGAGGCCATGGAGCTGAGAGGGATGAGGTACCATCCCATCGACATTGAGACCTCCGTCATCCGCGCACACAAGAGCATCGTGGAGTGGTACGTGTAACAACAGCGGCAAAGTCTTTGAAGGATGACCACAAGTAGAATATAAGAGAGGATGATCCCAAAGAGTTGACTCTGTTCATCTGGACGAAGTGTTTTCAGTGAGAGAAACGTTTCGTCACTCATCCAAGTGACTTCATCAGTCTCAGCTCACTGCTGAGACTGACTATAAACAGTACATTTCCATAATGACTGAAACTAGCACCACTGAAGTAACAATGGGCTGTGAGGTCAGTTCCTTGATCATTAATATGCAAATTCTCACGACCATTGATCAACAACCACTGATCAATGGCCATGAGTACCATTCACAGAGAGCTGAGGAATGGCTGCAATCACAGCATTGTAAGATGGTGAAAGATGTACCCTTAGGCCCCCTCCTCAATTCAGAGATGGTCTTTCCCTTTTCACGTAAATGGCCTCCTTGACTCGCCGCTCAAACCAGCGTTCCTCCCTGTCCAGGATGTGTACGTCATCATCATTGAAAGAGTGTCCACTGGCCTGCAGGTGTGAATACACTGCAGAGTCCTGGCCCAATGAGTTAGCTCTTCTGTGTTGTGCCATCCGCTTCGCCAGAGGTTGTTTGGTTTCCCCGATGTATAAATCCTGGTAATCCTCCTGGCACTTTACAGCGTACACTATATTACTCTGTTTGTGTCGGGGGACCCGATTCTTGGGGTGGACCAGTTTTTGGCACAGCCTGTTTTGGGGTTTAAGAGCCACAGAGATGCGGTGCTTAGAAATAATGTGTCTCAGCTGTTCTGATACTCCTGTCACATACGGGATCACTACGGGTTTTTGCTTAGGCAGCGGTTGATCTTCTCTCCTGGATCGCCTGGAGCTTTCTTTAGGTGCCTTCCCACCTTTGATGTCCAGCTGGGAGAACCACATTTACTCAGGGCCTTTTTAATGTGATGTTCTTCTGTGATGTGTCTGTGGGGATGGTGTTCGCTCTATGTTGTAGTGTCCTGATGACACCCAGTTTGTGCACCAGTGGATGATGAGAGTCAAACCATAAATACTGATCCATATACGTAGGTTTACGGTACACATCAGCTTTCAGATGTCCCCCATTACTGATGGAAATCTCACAGACTAAGACTCCTCCCGGGTGAATTTGATTTGAGAGGATGATAATTCACTGAGACAGTAGTAAGCAGTAAATAAATGTTACTGATTCATACGGTGCTCAGTCGGTACAGCTAAACCAAACTCTGCAGACACATCTAGGAGTGAAAGTGGAGGACATAGTGGTGCTTTTTGTAGAGATGGAAAAATCAGTATTCAAGAGCTTAGTCCTCAACAATCACCAAAGCATCACTGAACAATAGCTGCTCAGTTGTGAGAAATTCCTTCTACAAGTGTGTAAGAGAAGAAGCTGCAAGAGGAAAATCTCATTAGCAGGAATCAAGTTACTTTAATCAGATGTAAAGGGTTTGGGGAAGAATATACTGCAGTTTAGTTACTACTAAAAGGGACCTGCAATAAACTTTAAGGTGAGTCAAACCATGACAGTTCTGCTTCTGGGCTGATTATCATATCAAATGCATGCTGTTAATGAAATGTTCCCTTTTTTTTTGCAAACAAAAATTTGATCTTTTTTTAAATCTAAACCGACACAATAGGGCACGGCGAATGCCGGCAAGCGTAAAATGTATGACAGATCAGATGTTATGTGTCCCTCCACTGAGCTCCTCATCACATAGATGGAATCCTCACAGCTTCAAGATTAAAAGGTTTAACTCCAGTCTGGTCTCTACACCCTTCCCAGCCAGCGTCTCCTCCTCTTCAGATTTGAGGCTGCTGAAGGGTTTCCTAATGAAGGAATGGATTAGAGTCTGTTGTGGACACAAACGTCTTTAGACATCACGAGCAGCAAAAATAGAAACAGCAAAATAGAAACTAAAATCAGTTCTGAATCTGTTTTTGAAAACATGAGTTTCCATGAAAGGCTTTGAGTTTTGTTTGTTACTGTGCTAGTGTGTGTTGGACATAAACCTGTGCTGCGCCATCACAGAGTGCTCTGCATCGGTGCAGAATCAGTGTTGGCTTTGTGGGTCACTTCTACTGAAAGTGTTTTTATTTCGGCGTTCGAGGCGAACAAGCACATAGAGTGAAATTTATAGGACGAGGGTTTAGTGGCCAGATTGGAACTGAGTTTGAGCTCAGCAGCCTGAGCTACCTGTGCTAGGATAACATGAGAACTGTGCTAGCTGATTAGCAGGGGCCAAACTCTCTTTGTCTTTACGCTGATACTTTTTAGCTGCTGAAGCCACCAGCTTGTTGTTGTTGTGGAGTTTTTCTTCTTTCAAGTGGCTGAAAAGGGATTCAAAGGAAAATTCAGTTTCGTTTCAGCCTGTTGGTTTTTCAATCACATGACTCTCCGTAGAGATCCAGAAAAATGAGGAGTGACACATGTTTTTTTGTTTTTTTAAAGGACAGGATTTCTACTTTAATGCAGCTTTGAATTGAGAAAACACGCCAGATGTTACAGTTCCTGCACGTCTCTGTCTCCATCAGTGCGGTCTTCCCCTGGACCAACCTGTTGGTGGTGGTGGTGGAGCTGGAGGGCTCTGAGCAGGAAGCCCTGGACCTTGTTCCCATGGTGACAAAGGCGGTGCTGGAAGAGCACTACCTGATCGTGGGCGTGGTCGTGGTGACGGACATCGGCGTCATCCCCATCAACTCCCGCGGAGAGAAACAACGCATGCACCTCCGCGACGGCTTCTTACAAGACCAGCTAGACCCCATCTACGTGGCCTACAACATGTAGCCTGAGTGTGTGTGTGTGCGCGCGTGCGTGTGTGTGTTTAAGAGAGAGCGAGCATGCGTTTGTATGCTGTGCATTTCGCCGTTGTTGTTCATTTATTTCCCAGAATCAAGATGTACTGTATTTTTGAACCTGCATACGGTGTGGTCCTAAGTCGTCTGTTTTCTTTCTAGTCGTGTTGTGCTGGTTGATTGATTGATCGGCTGATTGATTGATTGCTCAGTAGTGTCGCAACCATTTTTACACCCCCGCTTGATCTCGTGACCGTTACCAGGAGCTCGTCACTGTAGAAAGCCTTAGGGGAACACTGTGTAGGGGGCGCCGGCTCCCGCCGTCACACCGCGTGTCGTTGTAGGAGGTAAACGTAGAGAGAGAGTGAATTAGTAGAGCCTGTACCTGTCATCATGTTTTACCAGCTGAATCAAAAGAGTCTCGGATTCGTGGTATTATTTCAAATTAGAGCAGGGGCAGCCAGATTATTGTAAAAATATAAATATTGTACATAGACATAATAATCTATATGGAGAGGTACTTAAAACACAATGAGGTGTAGTAGCCCCTTTATGCAGCTCTCTCCGCCCACACCCTCTGCGCGCGTGTGTGTTTGTGTGCAGACTGTGTGTGTGTGCGTCTCTGTCTGTGTTCATGTGTGCAACAGGGACATTTTATGTCGTTTCAATGTGAATCACTGATTTTAAACAGGTTTTTATCCTGAGACGATCAAAGAAGAGACTTTAATGTGGAGACTGGAAACCCTCTGAAGACATCCAAAAAACGGAGAGAAATTCAATGGCTGTGCGTGTTTTCGGTGTCCAAAGTTTGAGGAAAAAATTCACCGATTCTTCTTTTCTGGATCTAGTTAAGAAAGATTTGCGTCTTTTTATCTTGTGACCTTTCTGGCTAAAAAAAAAATTTATCACAAATGCAATTTCAGCTGCTTTCTATAAAGTGTCTAATTTAAAGCAAACGTGCAGCAAATTTTTGTAACATGCACATTAAACGTCAATGATCATCTTAGCTGTCAACCAGTCCTTCAGTTACCTTCCTGAATTACTTGCAGTCCCTAAAGCACCCAAAGCATGTCAAGTGCACTGTGTGAATATCAAAGAAATGTTATTATTATCGTTATTTAAAGAAAGTTTAAGGGAAAACTGTGCATCATATGTCAAAGACAACAACATCAGGGTGTTGCTGCAGCAATTTTACATTTACCTACCTAGAATCTGACCAGCAGCCAGCGAAACTCAAAGGAAACATTCATTATTTGTATTATTATTATTATTTTTCAAACTGACCAAATAGCTTGTATTGGAGACAGAGTATGTTATCTGCCAAAACAAATAAACGAATCAAGTGAATGTGAGATTTAATACAACTAAAAGAAATGTTGTATTAAAGCATTTTATGAAATGTTTTAATTTGCTTTTGTGCTTGTTTAATTTAGCATTAATTCCCCTTAAACAGAAACAAAATGCAAAAAATTCAAAAATAAATTAGTCATATGCAGAAAAACAAAGACAAAATATTATAAGTGATACATTTCCAAATGGGAAATTCTAATGGAAACATACATTTATAAAAGAGTTCAAAAGGAAATTGAATATAAATGTGACTAAGCACAGAAACAAGTTTATGACAATGTAATAACAATATATGTCAAAATATAGTTATTAGGCTTAATCGCATATTAATTAATTATTGATTTATTTTTGATTTCGGCTAGTCAAAGAAGTTAGATGAACACACACACACATATATATAGATATATATCTATATATATCTATATATATCTATATATATCTATATATATCTATATATATATGCAGCTGTGGCTACAAAATCTTTTTGTTTTTTTACAGTGAAATTTGGCTGTCCGCACATATAAATGGTTAAATCTTCCTGATATTTATTATGAACTCTTCACACGTCCTCTGGCCTCTTTTTTCTTCTTTTTTCTAATAGAACAATGTGCAAACTTGGGAGACAATAATCACTCTTACTCACAAAGTAAACACTTTCCCGTCTTATGGCCAAAAACTACGAGCGTATCATTAGTGCACGTAATAACTCAAGAGGCTGCTTACTATCTGGGAAAGTAAATGCAGATGTAGCTGCAGTAACATCTGGAGTCTGTTGGGACAAAGGGAACTCCAGATGAAGTTTACATAGAAAAGCTCCTATTGTAGCAATAATCCCCCAGGGATGCTCTTTACTGCAGGGATTCAGCTGCTGCTTGTGTGCACTCTAGACATATGGGATTAATATCTTTAATGATTGTTCCACTATTATAATCTCCCAACTTTAAACATCAGACATACAGCTGTGTAACCTCTCTATGTCGTGTAATTCCTGCATCGTAGAAAACAAGAAAGAAGTCTAAACAGACTTTTAATGTTTTTTTTGTGAGTGCAAACTGAATGAACTGAGAGGAAACATGTATCTAATGTGTTTATGCCCAAACTGAAATGTTACTGTGTTGTTGTCTGTGTTAAAGTCGTCGCTCAGCCTCTGTACAACACCACAGTAGATACAGTAGAAACGTGAGTGCAGACTATATATGTGAAAGTTTAAAATGAGCCTCCACCAGTGTTTGACAGAACGTGCGGGATTAAAAATATTATCAGACAACAAACATTTCCAACCGTTTAACACCTCAAGAAACGTAACCTGAACGAGTCCCACAGCAGAGTGAAGAATCCCTGGTGGAGAACATCCTCGGAGCTTTGGTACAACAGCTACCACCTGATGTGCACTGACTTAAACACTTCCTCAAATGTACTGAGGGTATATAAGATTTAAAGATAGTTTAATAACTCTATGAAAAGCTTTTAAAAATGTATATCAGTTCACGCCAAGACTCTTGGCTAACTGTGACCTATGGAAGCATTGAAACCTGCGAGACGCTCCGCAGGTTGTATAAAAGGTTTTATTCAGAGCGTCGACGTTGTTTAGAGGAAACAGTGAAGCGTCGTTTGTTTACATCCCCGTGGCTGAATCACGTGTGACATCATCTCATCGCTCTTCTTCATCTTCGTTGCTTCACTTTGAGTTGTCTCATCGGTTTTCCTCCACATGTTTATGAACAGAATAAAAGTATCCTTATGCATATCAGAAGTTGCTTAGCGCTTGTTTGAATAACTTAGCAGTTTGGGTTTGTTAGTAGCAGCGTAGCGGTCATGTTTCAGTCCCTGGATGTGTGTTGTGTGTGTGTGTGTGTGTCTGTGTCTGTGTGTGAGGTGGATAATGTAGATCAAGAAGGAAACCCCATCAGAAACTCGGAGGACTCATCTCGGAGATGGATGGGAGGGAGACTGCATGGTGTGTGTGTGTGCGCGCATGTGTGTGTGAGTGAATATTGTATGTAAATAGTGTTGATTTTGTACGGTACAAGTGTGTGTGTGACTTGTTTTGTACAGATGATAAAAAGATTAAATGACACTTTTATAAGAGCCTGCTACTGGCTCACCGTCACACTATACAGTGCAATAAAGTGCTTTGATTGGCTAAAACTTAGACTCGGGTTATTATTATTCGTCTGTACATACTCTTCACTCGTTAATTCAGGAAATCCAGACATCTTACATTCATCAGATCATCACACTATAACTCAAAGTCAGTTAAACTTCAGCCTGTCTATTCAGGAAACATAAACCATTAGCAGGTGGTGGGAGCAGACTTCTCTCTTTATCCCTCCCAGCCTCATTTTTCTCAGGTATGACTTTTTCATAATGTCTTTCTCACTGCTGGTAACACGAGGTGCTACCTGCAGCCTGATCAGGTAGCTCTGATGGTCCAGCTCCTCCAGGATGGCCTCCAGCCTCGAGAGTGTGGAGGAGGCCCAGGCAAACAGGCTGTGGCGCACAGGGCTGTAGAAGGCCATCGCCCCGATATGTGCCCCACCACAGCTGCCTGCTCATCTTTCTGTGTTGCTAGTTCTGTATTTTATTTTTATTTCATTTTAGTTTTTCTTTTCTATTAATTTCAAGTTCAATTAGTTTCCAGAGACTGACTCACTTTAGTCTTCACTGTTTCATGACAGCTCGCTCACCTTCATGTAGACATCAGTGTCAGTAAACATGTCCATCAACACCTCAGCAAACAAGCTGTGATAACAAGTCAAGTCAAACCGATAAAGAGTAAAACTAAGCTCTAGCTCCATTTTTAAAATATTATTTCAGCTAGTTTTAGAAGTTCATCAAATTAATTACTTATTTGTTCAATTTTATTTTAGTTAACTAAAGTGTTTTTTTTTCTCCCCCACTTCTAGTTTTAGTTTTCAGTTAACTGAAATAACCCCGATTGGCTGGTGGGGCTGATTTTTTTTTTTTTTTTTTTTTTTTTTTCCCCCCTTTTTGTTTTTTTTTTTTTTTTTTTAAAAAAA
>VURO01031622.1:0-10531 GCA_015108175.1 Pelvicachromis taeniatus | reverse complement strand
GTGCTAACAGTGTGTCGGCGATTCAGGAACGATAACGGGCCGCTATCGCTTAGATTTTGCGTCTAATTTAACGTCACTGTAACTTGAAATTGGATTGAAGTCTGTTTTTTTTATTTATTTATTTATTTATTTATTTATTTATTTATTTATTTATTTATTTATTTATTTATTTATTTATTTATTTTATTTTATTTTCATCATCTCAAATACAGCCCACAGCAGTGCTACTGTATATTCTTTGCTTGTCTTCACAGATAGGACATCCCTCTCAAGGCTGATGTATTTTCACAAGTCTTTTACAAGGCTGAAGCTACTCTGCAGTGTCTGTACACACACATGCACATGTTCACTGGCACGTATAAGCTCCAGCTGGAGTGAGAGACACTAGGCGTCTTGTGATGTCTACAGGATTTTATCACGGCGTGTAGCCGAAATTAAGCTCTGGTGTGAGGAAAAGGAAGTGACTTAATTGGGTAAAACTGAAAAAAGAGAATCTTTGATGTTGTTGTTGCTGGTTTCATTGTTGTGTGCCATGTGAGAAATGTTTGAGCATCATTTCGGGGCTTTTATTGCAAACTGCTGCGCTGTGTGTATTTCCCAGAAGGTCTGCTGAGGCTCTTAAGACTGCACCAGGATGTTTGGGGCTGATCGTGTGAGGCTTTAGATTGTTAAACCACACGAGGACACAAGGAACACACAATGTCTACTCATCAATAATTAACATTCCCTTTCGGGGATGGTTTAACAACGGCAAACATTTGTCAGCAGTCACACACTAACTCATGTCAGATCGAAGGAGTATTTATACACTCCTAATAGATTTCTGTATTTTGACGTTTTCATCTGTGTCGATGTTTTTCTCAGTTTCCCCCCTGAAAGGATGCACACATACAAAATTCTTTATGATCGATCCCTGATCAGTTTTTCAAGTGTAGAAAAAGGTTTTTAATTTCAATCCAGCCAGACGGGGGATACATTATTGCTTTGACTCTACACTGTATCCCTGCTTCTTTTGATGCAATTATTAATAAACTGGCTAATTATCCGAGCGTTAATGCATTTGTCTTACTGGAGCTGCCATATTGTGACTCCCTGTCATAGCAAATGGATTAGCATGAAGTTAGCAAAAGTGAAAAGACTTCATGTTCTTCTGTGACACAGTTGTGTTGCGACAGCGCTATACAACGAGCTACGATTACCCCCTCTAAGCACAAATTTATTATCTGAGTCTGAAGACTGTTTGGAAATAATAAAAGAGGGCTTGCATGTGTCTCAGGTGAAGAAAAACTCCATCATCATGACTTTGATGTCACTGTTTTGCACAACTGTCAGAATAACTTTCCAGCAATGAGAAAAGGAGTTTTCCAAATTTGGCATGCATGATTTTTGATGGTTCTCAGCTTCTGATTGCCTTTCCTTCTCCTTATGTCCTGCAGTGGTTCTCTATAGAGACGTCTGCTGTCTAATGAGAGTGGCCGTGAAAGAGGCAGGGAGGGGAAAATAAAAGGGAGACAGGATGTGGTGTTGCCCACACAGCTCCAGTGGCAGCTGGCTAGCTTAGGAGCTTGATAATCTCCTCTCTCATTCCCTCTGGTCCCCAAATGCTCGATCGGGCATCATGAGTCCACACATTGTGCTGCTCCAGCACACAGCACCCTTTTTACAGAAATGTTACGTGACAGTATCATTTCAAAAAAAGTACATATATTAAAAAACAGGAATGGAAAGTAGATGAAATGATGGGAAAAGGTTGAGGTATTTTTAGAAATCAGGACTGTTTATTGGACAGAGGTAAACCCCCCTGTCGGCCTAAGCAACGACTACAAAGGTGGCGCTAGCCGTCGTCACCTCTGTTTCATGAAGAGGACGGAAGGGAGAGAAGTAAATACAGAGAGACTAACTTTGACCCAGGAGTCGCTCTAACGGCCTCAAGGCCACAATAAGATGAGAGGCTGGGCTGACTCATATTTAATCCCTGATTGGTCGGAGTAGGCGGGCTGCTTCCTGTGATTCTTTCCCTGCTCTTTTTTTCTGACTGTGGTTTGGTTCAGAGCTTCAGAGCACATTGGCTGGAGGCGGCCTGTGCTTGTGTGAGGACACGATGACCAATATTGTGCCATTTGGTGTTTATTGCTATGCATGCTTTATAAATGATGATTTTTTTTATTTTTTTGTATTTTCAAGCTTTGCTATATTGACTGCTATTAAAATCTATGTAGATGCAGGCGTTCAGGTTTTATGTTTGCACTGAAGTGTGTGTGTGTGTGTGTGTGTGTGTGTGTGTGCATCTGTGCGTATTCTTGTCATTATAACTTCCTGTCTGGTGAGCGAGGAAGCAGACTGAGACTGCAGAGGGATATATTGTATATTTATGTTGAAGAATGTTTGTGTGTCTGTATGCACAAAGTTTTTGTGTGGTTGCGACAGAGAGCGAAGGAAGAATATTTGAGCTTACGTGAATGTAAATTTTGAGTGTCTGTCTAAAGATGTGTAGAAAAGTGCTGGATGCAAAGGGATGCATCCCGAGTGTGAGTCCATTTCTTCGCCCTGTGGTTCGCACCATCCTGAACCCACAGTGATGAGGGCTGATGGCTGTGAAATTACTGTGAAGCACTTTGGTATCTTTCTGCGTGCCTCTTCGACAATTGAGATGGATGGGATTTCTCTTCTCCAGAGAAATGCCTTCCTGCAGAGGAGCAGCCAGTGGGGTCAAAAGGAGCTTTCAACAAAACTCAAAGACAGTCAGCGTGGTATGACCTGACATTTCCTCCTAAAACCGCTGGGTAATCTGATGAGATGGCCCAGGAGTCGACAGTATTAATGGAAAGAGGGAGAGGGAAAAAAAAGGAGAACTGTAAGGGGAAAACAATATCTGTGACTTGAAGCCCTTAAACACCGTCAGAAAGCAAAAATTGAGAAAACAATGGAGGCATTTGGAGAAAATCAACTATAATTAGCAAGAGTGTAAGTGGGTGAAAAGTAGCATGAATGAACAGGATAGTCAGTAACTGATTTTCAGTGTCTTGTGCTGTCTTTTTGTGCAAATGTGTGTATTGTAAGAGCTGCTTCTATGGGGAAACCCCCCCTCCCCAGATCATGGGGGAGCTGTTGCTTCGTTCATTCCCAGAAACAACAGCTGAAGGCGGGTTGAAAAGAAGACGGTCAGAAACAGGGCAGAATTGTTGCCACCAATAGTTGTAAATCAAATAGGACAAAGAAAGCTTAGGACTTCAAACCCCTCCTTATCTTTTACCTGTGCTGCTGCTCAATCGCAGCACAAACTCTTAGATATTTTGCTGCAACATCTCCCCCACCAATCAATCATACTTGCCAAGAAGGAAGCTGAAAAATGGATCTAAAAAGGGGAGGAAAGTCTTGTGAATGTGTAAAATGCAGAAACATGTGTGGGGAGAAATAATCAACTTGTTCTAAATTTGTGCCTCTTCTGTATTCTGAGAGAGAGCTTGGGCTTTTCTGATCATGTGAACGGCAGCAGTGACAGAAGCAGTGGTGTTTTCTTGAACCCCGGTTGTGTTTTGCAGCGTCTTTGCCTTTCCCACCCCTGAGCTCTATTTATTTATACACCCACTCACGTGGCAACACCCAGCACGCTAATTACCACTTTATTCCCCACTGAAAATCATAACTTGTAACTCAGTGTTTGAAAAGCCACACTTAAAATCTACGTTCCATATTTAGCATTGTGGCTTTTGCGCTTGGTTCACAACCTTTTTTTTTTTTTTTTCCCCTGCCATATCGTCACCATAAAACAAAGCGGAGGAATAAATGTGGATTTCACTCCTGCAGCGAGTAACGCCTCTTGGAAGGAGAATTCGCTTGTGGCTTTTCCCTCGTTTTTCTTTCTCTTCACATTTATTTGTTTGCAAATGAGGTCTCAGAGGAGCTTTTGTCTTCTTCTGCTGTCTTATTAGACCCATAAGGCCTTCCCCTCAGAGGCCTCGGCCAGGCTTAGCTGCTCCCAGGCATATGGCAGCAGTAGAGTGGCATTATAAAAAGAAGGCAGCACACATAGAAATACTTCACATCAGATGTCACCACTTGTCAAGAGAAGACTGACCTGTAACAGTAATATCTGTTCAGTCTCATTCTTTCACACTTCTCAGTTCACTGTGTTTCCAGCTTTCTCCTTTTCTTTAATTTTTTATCTACTATAAGAGGAACAAACTGCATACTGGTCCATCTCTACATCTGGCTTCACACGCCAACTAACTCTTTCTGTCGAAGCGCATAAGCAATTGAAGAGCCCCGACGGTTAAAAGAAGCTTTGTGGTGGATTTTCACATCTAGTGACCTTCTGCTTTTAGAAAACAAATCTGTTCTAAGTGATTTAAGGTGGTTGAATGACTTTTGGATTCAAAATATTAGACTTACACGTCGCAATATAAAAGCATTTCAGACAGCAGGAGCAAACGGCCAGCATGCCTGTTTAGTTTTTATTATAGACTTTGATTTTATTTGCAATTTTCCTCTTCTAATCACTGCATTGTCTTGGAGTGACCCATGTTTAAACAGATTTTATGTAGTTGGATTCACTGAGTGTTTCTGAACAACATATATGATACAGTTTGGGTTTTTGTAAACTCTTTTGCCATGAAAATGACTGAAAACCCTAATTAGTCACATTAAAACATTTAAGAATATCAGCCATGTGACTCACTCACTCTAGAGCAGGGGTCACCAACCAGGTGCCCGCTGGCACTGATGATTGCCCATCAATTTGCTAAGAGGTGTAAGATCCTCAACCACTGACTGACCACTTTAAATTGCTAGTTGATGGCAGAGGTGCAGGTAAAAGCAACCTGTCTCCAAACAGTTGCAGTCCAACTCGAACTGAATGCAGTCGCGGTCAGACAGCTGGACGAAGGTTCGCAAATGATTGCCATATATTTTTTTTAAAACACAGATTCCTAAGAAATTGCAATAAATCTGTATTAGTCTATCCTGTGAAATTGTTCAATAGACCTGACTGGTTGCTTTCTGGTTATATTCCTATATAAACACACACAGGTGGCACGCATTTGATAGAAGACTGATATCAGACCGACTCCTCTTATTGCATTTTTGTCACCATCTTGATGCAACAAAGTCTGGTCCCTGTCTATGAAACAATCGTTTCAAAGAGAACATGATTGCACATGGTCGCATTAATTTCAGTCTCCTGCCACTGTTTTACCTGTTGTCACCATTCTACCATAATATAATGTTTACATAAATAGCCCTACTCTTATTATAGTCGTGAAAGCAGCTTGGTATCTTGAGGGTTAACTGGACTGACTGTTTTGTCTTTTGTGGCCTCACTGCATGGATGTTCATGTTCACGCACAGCGGCTGAATCTACTTCTTGTCACTCTCTTTAGACAAAGTAGAAAAAAAAGTTATTATAATGCGTGGAGAGAAAAATAACCTCCAAACTAGCCGGACTAACTGTGATCTCGCTCTGTTCATCAAATGGTGTCATTAACGTGTGTTTTTCCGTCAAGATGAAAGAGTAATGAGCTGAGCGGATGAAGGGGAGTTGCTCACAGGTTGTGCCATGGAAAACTAAATGTGCAGTGATGATGTAGGTCACTCTGTGAGATTAATGTCACTGCTCCGTGTTAGATTGCCGTGATAACGTCAGGCCAAGACAAAAGAGAATTGGCAAACTTCTGATGATTTGCTCTCACAGACATTTTTTTACCAGCCGCTAAGAGATGAGGCTTATTACCTATCCCTCCTTTCAAACGCTTCATAAAACACTAGGTGTGATATAAGACCAGTGATATGACGAGCGATTTAGGGTTCATTAGAGGTATGTAGACTTTAATGTGTCCTGGGTTTTTTTCCCCCCCTGGATCTCTGTGATACTTGATGTTAAATGCAAACTCTACTTAAACCAAAGAAAGAAAAATGCTGTTTGTTGGATCTTTTGTCTTTCTCCTCAGGACTAACTACTAACCCAGAACATGAGGTTGTTTACTCACATGTTCAGTTAAGCCGGGATGACCTGCGACATCTGTGGAGTAAGCCGGTCAGCCGGTGTCGTGCATCATGTGCTGAAACACAGGTCACTAAAAGGGTGAGCGGCCTGTTAGGACACGAGTGTTGCATGTATCCATCCACAGTTACTGCTCCGTCCAGACGACTGTTTGATATACTCGAGTTGCTTCATTGTAACCAGTAATTTGTGAATCTGTGAATAAGTGTCTCTGTTGTGCATGTTGTGTTTGGCGTCTAATATTAGCCTATTTAGTGGATAGAAAAAGAATTACTGCTAACTTCTCCTGTTTATTTTCTATTTTATGATATTTTATAGGGGGGACTCTTTGATCACTTGGTAGATTGGAAGCCTTAATATGAAACAGCCACTTTGTATTTGCTTTGAAGTTACAGTCCTAAAGGATAATATTTCATCTTGATGCAATAGAACAGTGTTGGCTGTGCTGTGAGACTTTTAATTAGTCATCACACGGTTAAATCTGTCAAGCAAAACTTTTGCATTCACTCCTTCAATCTGCATCATAAAGGTCCATATGGCACTGTTATGCTTTGTTCATTTATTCATTCACTGAGGCGTGTTCTTTTTCTTTTCTTTTTTTTACTTTCGCTGCATCTTTGATAATATGCTACTTTACTCAAGGCTAAATCAAGGCTCTTTCACCATCGGCTCTTTGCATTTTCTTTTTGCCTCTTCATCCTCATAATCGTTGATTTTATGTGACATTGGAGTGGTTGATTACTCAAGTGGGATCTGGCATTTCATTTCCACGAGCAGAGCTGCGACAATGAGGCGTAGCCTTGTGAGGGTGGCATCTGTCGAATGCTCCTGTGATTAGGAGGACTAGTTTCATTCGCCTGACTTCAGTTGATTCTAAGAAGCTGAAATTTTTTTTCTTTCTTATTTAACATCTGAACTGCAGGACTGTTGAAATTTTGGATGTATTTTCCTCCTTTTTTCTTTCCTGGTTGGCCTTTTGTGGTTAGGGCGATGAATCTTGGTCATGTGACATACTTTGCTTGATACAAAAGTAGGAGCAATATTATGGTGCCGGACACATCAATGTGGGCTGTGCCGAGGATGAATGTCTGTGGTATGGTGTCAGGAATTGGTCCAGTCAGAAGGAAAGGATGCACCGGAGCGAGGAATGATCAGAATTTTGGCTTGTTTGGTCTCGTGTTCGGACACAGTTTTGTCTGTGTAACTGCTGCACAACAACAAAGGGTTATTGTTTGGAGCTGACGACTGAGTACCTCTGCTTCATTGTGCCCGTTACTTTCACTACAGCACGCTTCAGTTATGTTCACTTGGATTTCATTCTCATCCGTGCACCTTTTTTTGCAAACTTTGTATGCAAAATTAAATTATTATACGTGGTATTACATCATTGTTCTCTCCTATTTTAGGCACATCTGAACTGAACTGTGGTTAGGCTGCGGTAGGCTGCCAATGGGCTCGCTCAAGATCTCCCTCTTCTCCCCCCTTTCACATCAGTCAATTCTCCCGGGAGAGCCCCGACTCTCAAGTTAACTCTTATTTCCATGGTAACTGAGGCAGACAGAGAGGGCCATGCAGCCTTGGCCTCAAGCTACTCAGCTGCAAAGGCACAAATTTTGCATCATCAATGCTGCAGCTCCATGGCATAGCATGTAGGAGAGCGTCAGATGTGTCTGTGGCAACTAGGTTAACTTGACCTCAAGTACATCTGGCTACATCTGACTAAACCGAAGGAAAAGCTCACAGGCCACTTTTTTAGGTACACCTTGCTAGTACCTAGCTGGACCTAATTTTTGTCTCTCTTTGTGGCATAGATCCATCAATGTGCTGGAAAACATTCCTCAGAGATTCTGGTCCACGTTGACATGATGGCATCATACAGTTGCTGCAGATTTTCAGCTGTACATCCATCTTCTGTGCCACTTTGGCCATTTGAGTGCAGTACTTGTCATGTTCAAGAAACTACTTTGATGTGATGGGAGCTTTTTTTTTCGACATATTGTGTTATGCTGCAGGAAGCAGCCATCAGAAGACGTGCACACTGTGTTCATAGAACGATGGACATGGTCAGCAACAATACTCAGCTCGGCTGTGGCATTTAAAAGATGCTAAGGTGCACAAGGTGCGTCAAGAAAATATCCCCCACCCCACTACACCACCAGCACCAGGCTGAACTGTTGATAGAAGACGGGATGGATGGTTTCATGTTGTTTACACTAAATTTTGACACTACCTTCTGAATGTCGCAGCAGAAATTGAGACTCATCACACCAGGAGATGTTTTCCATTCATCTGTTGTCCTTGCAAATTGTGGCCTCAGTTTCCTGTTGTTAACCAGGGGTGTGGTCTTTTGCTGCTGTAGCCCATCTGCTTCAAGTTTTTTCTCTTCTTCCTTGGTTGTAGCAATGAGTGATTTGCATTACCGTTGCTTTCCTTATAACTCAAATCATTCTCCTCTGAACAATTCTCCTCTCGTCTGACATCAACAAAGCATTTTCACAACTGCCGCTCACTGGAAATGTTCTCTTTTTTCCCCCAGACTTTTCTTTGTAAACACAAAGATGGGTGTGTGCAAAATCCCAGTAGATCAGCAGTTTCTGAAATAGCCTGTCTGGCACCAGCATTCATGTCACGTTCACTTTAATTACGTTTCTTTCACATTCGGATGCTCGGTTTGGTCTTCAGCAGGTCGTCTTGACCATGCTGGCAAGCCTACAGACATTGACTTGGCTGATTAGATATTTGTGTTAATGATCAGATGAACTGTATACTTAATAAATTGTGAGCTGGAATTTGCTTAAAACCAAAACCTTCACCACAGCCACGGTGTTACAGGTTTGCAAAGTGCACACATGATGCTGCTGAGGGATAGTGTTGTCAGATCAGAATATTTAGTCTAATGTGAAAGAGCTGGAATAGCATCTGCTGGTATTGTATTTGCTGAAGCCATTTTAATGGAAATATACAGGAGATGACAGGAAGGAAAATAGGGAAAATAAAGATTTTAGGATCCTAAATGGTGAAATTTGAGCTACAAATAAATCTACCAGGATAGCATCTTATCAGTGACTGTGATTGAAGCCCACCTGCCTGCACGGTGGCTCGCTGGAGGCGTTTAAGCATCAATGTGGTTCGAGGCTGATCCACCGTTGCCAATCCCCCGAGTGCTTGTTCAGCATCCTGCTGCTCCCCTGCTTCTTCTGAGCCACCTCATAATATCTTCGGTTGTCTCTCCACATGTCTGCCTTCACAGTGAGTGAACAGCCCCCCACCACAAATCCTGCAATAGGATTCTGGATTATCCAACAAGGATTAGACTGCAACAAACCAAAAAAGGGGCAACCACATTAACAACACTTAGAGCGATAATGTTAAATCCCAGAAACATTTCAAATAGCTTCTTAATTGCACGTGCTGAAAGTCAGACAGCACCTGTGCACTCAGATAATGTTATCAATGCAGAAGGTTAAGCCTGATGTGTTTTTTAGTCTAGACAGTATTTCATGTTTTTTTTTTTTAAATTAAGTTAAATATGTTTTGAAAGATTTCAAGGAACACGCTCCACCTTCATGCCGTCTATATGAGGTATTACCGAAGCCATAAATCCAAACGGGAGAAATGGAGTGGAGCTGAGCTGTGATGAGTAAATGGCAACCACTGCAGCTGTTACAGCCTGAGCATGTTCTAATCAATACAGAGAATACGCCTCAGATATCCTCACTGGAACAATAATTGTCAAGTGCCAATTGTAACATTAGACGTAAAATCATCTCTTGAGAATTGACAAATTCTGTTCTTGTAGTAAAAAGTTGGCGTTTGAACCACTCAATTCATTCCCAGGCTAGTTGGATGTTTGTGGGCACCACCCTTATGACTAGAGGTGGAGGAATGAGAAATGAAAAGGCTGATGATGCAAACCAATGATTAAGTCTCAACACTCATGAGGTTGGGAAGCCGATAAGTTACTCATAAGAATGCAGAAACTCATCTGCATGACTGAAGTCTGTGTTCAGATGAAACCAATAATGAGACCTTATCTCATTTTAGATAATCTTGTGTAGGTTTAGGAAATGTTTAGACGAGTGAACAAGGCAGTGAACGTCGTTGTAGATCATCCATCCTCTCCAGCTCCAGTGTGAAGTGTTGTGAATAAACTTTAAACACTGTCTAGGTAAAGCACAGCAGCTATGGATAAAAAGGGAGCGTGTGGGGAAGCGGTCGCAATTAGTGTGTCTACCGTATATCTTCCAATTGTAGCCCCGGCGTTTATTCAAAATATTATCCGGCCGGCCTGGCATTTATTGGAGACCGGCTTTTATTCCCTTCTCAGATGAAATTGTTGTGGAAGTGAGAGGGAAAGAGGACCCAGGGGCGGCTTTTAGACTGAGGTGAAAAGACGGTGTGTTTACTTACAGTGCTCCAAAACGTATTCCAACAGTTCACAAATAATACAGTTCCCAATTGTGCTCCTCCTTTGCTCCCGAGTGTCTCCTTGTCTGTGGTAGCCCAGTGCACGAGTGGTGCTCCTCGAAACTT
>VURO01031620.1:21623-33317 GCA_015108175.1 Pelvicachromis taeniatus | reverse complement strand
CTTTTTTCCCCCCCTTTTTCCCCCCCTTTTTTCCTTTTTCCCCCCCCCCCCCCCCCCCCAGGCTGTTTGGCACCATTTCACATGAATCTCTCTCTCTTGACTCTTGCATTTCTTATCTTGAATTTTCACTGACTCATCAGCAGTGATGACATTAAGATAGTTTTTGATGAGGTTTTGAGGGATTAATCAACAGATGACGCAGTACAATGCCTTGAAGAATACTCAGAGGATTCCAGTGTTCAACTGAGGTTAAATTTCATCTTCTTTTTTCCCAGGATGTCAGGATCACTGTGTCATTGTGTCAAATGCCACAATAACCAACCAACAAAGCCCAACAGCTACATATAAAACAACTTTTTTTGTTTGTTTTACATCTGCTCCTTTTTTTGCCATGTCATTCTGCACATTTGATTTGGCTTACCTGAAGACATTGCCTAATACATAACTTAACACAATGGCCTTTAGACTCTAATTAAACTATAAACTATACAAATAAGCCAAATAGAGCAGCTCCAGTGCTAGCTTTGCTAGCCATCAGTGTTTATCTAACAATTCCTGTAAAGGCTTTGAGGTGGCCGACAATATGTACTCATGAGGAAGCTGATTTTAATCAGAGTGGAACTCGTACATCTGATTTATCACATGTACATGGTGATAATTCACTGTGCTTTTGTGATGACCATAAACACACACACACACACACACATACGCACACACACACTTTCATTTCCATTGAGGTGCGCCTGAACCGTCAACCCACGCTGTAAACTGATCCCAGCTCGAAACTGCACCTGTGGTTTGTGCGTTTTCACCTAAAATACCAACAATGTAAGGCAGTTATTGTCTTTATTGTCTAAACAGCATGGATCTAATTCACAGAGATGGGAATTGTGTAGTAGTCTGATTGCAAGAATTCTGTGAAAAGCCTCATGCCACCCCTCATCAGATTACATTTTGCTTTTAAAGAACCAGACTTTCTTTAAAAAACATTTTTTTTAATGTGATCTTGAGTAGCAGTTCTCCAGGATTTCTTTGGCTACTTTTTCACTCCTTTTCAGTCCGGTCCTTGTTTCATCAGAGGAATGTTTTTAACACCAACCTATGAATCAAGCACTGAGGATAAAAAAAGGGACCTAGCAAAGGTCAAACCAGTGTCACGCCTACACATAACAGAACACTTAGCAAAGAACCAATTTTAAATGGTAGCTTTAGGCGATTTGTTGCAAGCAGCTTGGACGAGGTCATGAGAGCAGCACGACAGCGAGCCATCTGTAAAACACGGTGGAGGCTTTATCGTGATTTGGGGCGTATTTTCAGCCAGTGGTGTTTGGGATCTTGTCAAAAATGATGGAATTATGAACACAAAAAAGCACAGTGAGATTTTGATTCACCATAAAATACCAACTGAACTGTATCTATAACATATTTTAAGCATGACCAGGCAGTAAAAACACAAAATCAGTCACGATCCACAGTCTGAACCTCAGCATCACTGAAGCAGTGTGAGGAACTAAAAATCCCCCCAAAAAGCAAAAGAAACACGAGGATTAAAACAACAGACCGCGTATCAACAGAAAGATCATGACAACACGTCTTTATCAGATTTAGTTGCATTGCTCAGTTTCTTTTTTCCCTGTGCTGTATCTCCTGTGACTCAGCTTTGCTCACTTATCCATTAATTAAGTGTGTATAGCCCACATGAGGCTACACCAGTGGAGGAAGTGTGACACTGTTACATCATGTGCTCTATTGTGTTTGAAGTGCACGGACATAAATTGAAAGATTTTCATGATCTGTGTGTGCAGCATGTGTGGAGTGAGAGCGAGGACTGCCTTCCCTTCCTCCAGCTGGCCCAGGACTACATTTCCTCCTGCGGGAAGAAGACTCTGCTGGAGGTGCTGGAGAAAGTCTTCACGTCCTTCAGGCCTGTAAGGAGACCGAAGCGGGGATGTTCCCGGGGTCGCGTTTCACTTTTTCTTTTTCTACCCATCAGGCTGCTTCAGCCACAGCTCTGTTTACTGCATCTTTTGTTGTCCTGAAAAACTCTGTTCTCTCTCAAAAACATCACATCACAACACATACTCTTAGAAATCAGACATTTCACCGTTGGCTTGTTTATCACGTAAGGATTTAGTGAATTTGTGGAATATTCTTGTCTCTCAGGAATAAGAGAAATTATCTTATTTCCCAGAATGTAAATCTGAAGCAGTTTTTTGGTAAATAATACATTTAAAATGCATGAAAAGCAGTAATCAGTTTTTAAAAATCAAAAATAGGTGTTACTGCTTGGCGGTTATCATCGCAAATGTATTTACTTAGCCATCACAGTGATGTCTTCGAAGTATTGCAAGTTTCACAACAGTTAGCGAAAACAATTCTCTGCTGTCATAAACGTGAAGCAATAATTTTGTGTAAAAAGCAACAGAAATATATCTGATCAAAAGTTTATTTATTCAAATAATTAATCATTAAGGAAAATACATTTACCAGTCTTGGTAGTGGGTGATCGGTCTGCCAGGACCTCCGCTCCTGGTCGCCGCCTGGCTCACAATGCACCTTACCCCTATGGTGCCTCCTGCGGGTGGTGGGCTTGCAGGAAGACAGGCCCATGTCCCTTTTTTGGGTGAGCGTCTGGTGGCCGGGCCCCATGGACTAAGGCCCGGCCACCAAACGCTCACCCTAGGGCACCCTCCCCCGGGCCTGGCTCCAGGGAGGGGCCCCGGTAACCCTGCTCCCTTGATGGTTTTCTTATAGGGGTCTTCTGAAACATTCTTTGTCTGGTGCCTCACCCAGGACCAATTTGACATGGGAGACCCTACCAGGGGGCCAACATAGCCCCTGGGATCCCTGGGACACACAAACCCCTCCACCACGATATGGTAGCAATTCACAGAGGGTTTAAACTGAGTGTGTATCAATCAGATGAATTTCATTTAAACAGGTATCGCTAAATTTAATGGTTTACATCAAACTTACACAATAAAAAATCTGTAAAGATACAGTACAATGTGCCATATACATTTTTTACTGAAATTTTCACGCGTTTTATTCCACACTTCCACAATTTTAACACTTACCATTTATGGAAACCTGCAGTTAAAAAAAAAACGGATGATGTACTGACATTTTTTGGCAAAAAAAGGCATGGAAATTTTTAATTTTATAATATTTTAAGCAATGTTGATAAATAACGTATGCAAACCTGAAACTGGTGAAGCTTGGAGACACATTTAGATGACAGGAAGTTACACAACAGAATAAGTGTCAGGCTTACATCAAGGTAAGCAAAGATATTTTAAGTCAAAACTGGAGAAAAAGTCAAAGAAACAAAAAAAAATGTTTAGTTTAGAAATAACAGCTTTACATAATATGTTACTTATTTCAAGGTAGAGTTGGGCTGTTTCTGCTGTTTCCAGTCTTTATGCTAAACTGAGCTCACTGCCTTCTGGCTGTAACTGCACAGACATGATAGGGGTATCGGATTATATAACTCTCCCACTGCAAGGTGTATTTTTCAGCAGTGAATCGAGGAATAACTGAGCAGAATTGGATTGGATTTAATTGTTTATTAAGTGGAAGAGAGAGAAACTAGACCACTGACATAAAGGCTCCTTCTGAAAGACACTGAGTATGTTTGCTTCATGTTAGTTAGCAAAAAAAAAAAAAAGAGAGAGACAACGTAGACACACTTCCTCGTCTAACACTGCATTATCTCTCCCTCCCTGTCTCTGTTAGCTGCTGGGCCTCCCAGACATAGAGGACGACAGTTTTGAGCATTACCACGCTGACATGGAGGGGGAACCCGGGCCGGACCACCAGCAGATGGGGGTCAGCCAGCAGTGATAATGCCCAAGGAGAAGCCCGGGCGTCAACACATTAAGCCCAATCACTTAATGACACACATTCGTACATATTTAAAGTGAACTTGCTTTGAAAAAAACAAAAGAAAACAAACAAAAAAAACATTGCACCGCCATGTTCTTGAATGTCTCAGTGGCTTTGCTTCCCAAAGAGTGCACGCTGCTGCACTTTTTTTCAACTCCCCTTCCCTTCGCCTCTTAAAATTAAATGAACACACTTACACAACAATTTGGAGGCTATGTGAGCAGTGGCCATGTACAATGCAAGTATCTTAATCGTTCACCATCTGGTTAGTTAAAGTTCCACAGCACAGCAATATTACATCAGCCTCAGCTGGCTTTCTTATGCATACAGTCAGATGTTACCGCAATACCCCCCCCCCCCCCTCCCCACCCACCAACCCCCTCCCAAACGGGGAGATGAATGTTGCAGATAGCCTGCTTTCTTTACCTGACACACGAAGGGGTGAAAACTAACGGTTTGTGGCAACGTGAGGCAATCGGCGCTCTAGCAAAAGTTCATTTTCCACCTCACGGAGGGAAAGGGGGAGGGGACTGAATAACGGCTCTCAGACCCTTCCCTGTTTTAAACACACGCTTAGAGAAGTCATATAGGAAACTGTTTTAAAGACGTTTTACACAGTCGCTCCTCGCGTGGAAATCAAAGTGTGCAGCTTTACTGTAGCATGGAACCTTTTTTTGCCCCCCCCCACCCCCAAGGTGTGTTTGTGTTAATGTTTCCAAATGCAGCACACCTCAAAAGACTTTGAAGTCACTTTATGAGGATGTTGTAATCATGTAACTTTGGTATGACTGTCACAGCTAAGACCCATGCTGCAGCTTGATAAGCCCTTACCCAGACATGGTGTCCCAGACTGCCCACTCCTCCCCTTCCAAGTTCTTGTATCCAGTAGTCTTCCTGGTTGTTGGTGGTTCACACTTTGCCCTCTTTTCTCGGCAGCATCTGACCTTCTTTCCTACCTTCTTTAAAGCTTGTACATTATCAGAAATGTAATAAGGGCACTCACCCAGACCCCTGAGTGGTATCACAGGGAAGGGGGAACATATTTACCGTTAGCCACCCTCAGCTTAGCCTTGTTACTTTCTAACCTCAGTATTGTAGTGTCACACCTGATGCACTGCAATGCTTCAGGCCACCCACGCCCACCCACAGCTGCCTTCAACCACTAGATCTACATGCAAGACTCTTTCAGACCTTTTACCCATTTACTTTTTTTTTTTGGCTTGTACAGTTTTGTCTTCTTTGTTGCCTGGGCGTTCCTCATTCAGTGTATCTTTTGTTTGTCCTCATGTGTGTGAAACTGGTCAATAAACAGTGTGAACAGAGTGTCCTGAGAGCTGTTTTTTTTTTTTTCTTTAATCCCAAACAACATAAGTTAATGGAAGACAAAGCTCCAAACATGGAGGGCATTTCATATCAGAGTGGACTGGTGACCTGCTGCTGTGCCAAAGGCCTGCTGGTGTTACTGGGCTTGACGTCATGCAGCCACTCAGGGCCGAGTCAAGCTGGGGACTGAAAAAGGAGTCGCTGACAGGAAGCAGGGGTTTAGTAATCAAATTAAAAGCACAAAAGACATTAACATGGCAAAAGTGGCTTTTTCTCTGTCTCGTCCCCATGAGCACATTTATAGGATACATTTACAGTATTTGTAAAAGTTACAGAGGCAGTTTTTTGCATTTTGTTGGTTAAGATTTGACATGTCAAACTATGACAGTAAAATGCTACTTTTCAAAATAATACCCCTAGAAATGAAATTTCAAAGAAAAATACACGCAGCTGTAAAAAGGAAGTACTTACAATCCTGGTAAGTCACCTTTTGACAGCAGGTACTGTATTTCTTATTGGGTCAGTTTCTAGAAGTACACCTAATTTTTGATGACTTATTATGATTTAAATCCAAGTCGCCATTTCACTAGTAACAGTTACTACTAGATTACCGTACTCACGCAGCGAAGTCACTGAACAGATAATAATCATGTATAAAATTAAGCTGCTGCAAAGCGCGGCACACAATTTGAGTAATACTTTCATGGAGTAAACAACAAAAGGAATCACCAGCTGTCAAACCTTTACTTTGAAAGAGAACGTACATTTATCCGGTGGAGTTAATTACTGCTGACAGCGCTGGCTTACCGGAAGAGGAGGGCAATCCTTGCTTATATTTTTCTTTCCAGACGCCACAGTTGATCACAAAAACAAACTTGAAACCAGACGTGCCTTGGGGTCAACACTTGTGCGTGTTTTCTCGGCTAATGCGGAGAAACACAAATCGTGTTACTAAAGAGATTTTCTCTTTTTTAAATACTTCTATTGTTGGAACAAAGGAGAAGGGCTTTGAAACGAAGGGAAAAAAAGAATCTTTGGAAAGGAAGTTTTGCGTCAGTGAGTGCGCACTTTACGCACTGTGAAACTTTGACATGTTGAATAACCTCGGCTGTGTCACTTCTTTGGCTGCATTTCCTTTGTTGTTTTAGGCTCTCCGGGGCTCGCTGTGATCATGTGTCGAGGCTAGAAAAAAACAACTTCTTTAAGAAAGAAAAACGCACTGACAAACAAAAAAACTAAAGCCTGAGGCAGTATGGGGGCCAAGCAGAGCAGCCCTGTGTTTGACAGCAGAACTCGAGCTTATTCCTCCTCCGATCTTCCATCTGGAAATTCCAGCAGAGGAGAAAGGTTTGCGGGGTTCAGGTACACAAATGGACCCGATGGCCCAAGAATCCGGTTCACGAGTGGAGGGCCAACAGGTTCTGGGCTCAGCATACCTGCCGGCGGCAACCAGAGCCTCGACGGCACAGATGGTGACGATGAGGGCCAGCTGCCCCCAGAGGGACACAGGCTACTTATAGGCTCCCTGCCGGCCGAACTGTCCTCACGCCTGCTCGGGGGTAAGGCGCAAATTTATATATTTATAATTCATAAGTACACCTGGAGAGCCCAGGTGCGTTATTGCTTAGCACACACTTAGATTTTTCATGCACTGATTTCCTCTTTGTACTCGAGGTGCACTTCCGCACCGTCATTAAAGATATAATATTGCTTTATGCGATGCATCTTGCCTTCTCTCATATTACCACTCATTATTGTAACGACACAATTAACATTTAAAATCCTGCAGCACATAACTGCTCACACTGCGTATCCGAGCTACTTTATTATGACTTAAGAGTCTATTTAATGTGAGGTACCTATCATTATCTCTCAGTTGTATCTCCAAAGTTGTACGCGTAATTTTGTTGTCACACGTACTTAGTATTTTTCCATTTGACATGCGATACCTGGCATATGGTTAAGGCTGTCTGATGACTGAGCCCTTTGTTTGGCACTTCTGCACTTTTATTCTAGCCACAGGTGGCTCTGCTGCACCATGCTTTTTTTTTCTTTTCTTTTTTGCGGAGGGGGGGGGAGACTCTTTCTTTTTCTGCTGCTTCTTTGTTTTGCAAAACCAGCCTGTTTTTCACTCTGGCTATGAGAGGGATGAGTAGTGCACTATGTAGGTCAACAGATAAGAGCTTCCTTCTGGTTACACATTGCCTGACAGAAACACACACTCGTACACATGTACAACAAACTTCCTGAATCCGCTGTTTCTCAACTGTAGGGTTTCTCACCAGGCCAAACTGCAACAAAAGCAGGCGTCAAACTAACATAACACGACACTCAGAGTGGCTCTAAAGGCCAGTGTCGCTGAGAGCGCGAAAGCTGCTTAAGCGCAGGTTGAATAGAGTGTTCTAGGTTTTTTTTATTAGAGGCCTAAAAGGTTGTGACATAATCTCCACATCCAGTTGTGTTCCTCTCCTCTTCCTTTTTCCTTACCGACATATAATTCCCCAATGAGGAAATGTAATCATTAATCGCACCATCAATAATCTTCGCTCAAGAGAACCACATGACTGGGACTCTGCAGGCCTCAGATTGTGTTTCAGGTCTGGAGGTGAGCTTATCTGACGTCGAGCGGCTCTTGTCCTATTAATCTTTGTGCAGCTGTGCAGATACAGGGGGTTAGAAGGAAGCAAACGATCAGCCAATCACATGCTTTATAGATGCTTTCGCAGTAAACATCACATCTGTGTTTAAGTGTGCGCTTGCAGTAAGTTTGCAGCTCTGCGGTGACATCTGAAAACTGTGTGAGGTAAGCAGATTGTTATTTTATGGGAGAACCGAGTTCGTGCAGGCAAAAGGTCACGTAGGTCACAAGATTAAGCACAAGCCAGCAGTCTCACGTCCTGCCATGTGTACATATATATATAACAGGTTGTGAGCGGTGCACTGCCACATCAGGGTCTCTTAATGTTTTCTCTTTGTGTTTTCCCCCTCCAGGCTTCCACTGTCCCGTTTGCTCCAAGTTTATGGCATCGGATGAAATCGAGAAGCACCTGCTCATGTGTTTCAGCAAGACGCGCCTCACCTACAACAGTAAGACTGGGGGGGGGGGGATTCTGGAAGCCTTTGGGTCTGTTATTTTATTGATTTATTTTTTTGCCCACTGTTAATTATTAAATGAAACTGCACAATGACAAAGCAAGACCGCTTAAATTGTGTACTTAAGTAATACAGCAATTCTACATTGTAATAAAATGCTCTAGTGGTTTAAGGTCTCAACACGCTGCACTGATGTACAGCTGTACTAGGTTACTATGGTTACTATGGCCCTGGCTTCTGTGGTTACAGCTAACTGATATTTAAAGATCAACTATTGATATGTACGTGATAAACAATACTGACTCTTTTCATCTCCACAGTCTTAGGCTTTAATTAATCTTCCAAAAAGAGAAAAGACTTTGACTGATAATAATAATAATAATAATAATAATAATAATAATAATAATAATAATGGGGGCTGGCATGGTTAGTGCTGTGACCTCATGGCTAGAAAGTTCTTGGTTTGAACCTTGGGTCGGTATGTAAAGCCCTCGGTGTGGGTTTCCTCCGGGCTCTCCGACTTTCTCCCACAGTCTATTAGTGAGTCTCAAAGAGAAGCACTATATAAATTTGAGCGCATTACAGATTTATTTCATTTTTTTCCCACAGTTTTTGCAACACTATACTTAATGTGATATTTTATTAGCATGATAATTGTGAAATGCAAATCTAATTTGATGACAGCCCTAACTAGTTCCAGGTGCAAAAGAGCGGTCACCAGAGTGCATCCGTTTTTTCCTTTTTTAAAGATGATCTTTTTGGGCCTTTTTGTTTTTAGCCTTTATTGGGTAGAGACAATGGAGATCGACAGGAAAGAGGGGAGAGAGAGGGAAAACAAACAGCAAAGGGCCACGCATCACACTTGAGAGTACTGCTCCCCTGTTTTTTCCTTTTTAATCTTTAATCTTTTCATACTTAAAAAATATAAAAGCTAGAGCCTAACTGATAGAGGACTGTCAGACCAATGCGGATATTTGGTGATTTAAGAATCTAATAAATAGGCACACACATTTCCATAATGTTAGTTATGTTTTTGTTGTTGTTGTTTTGAGTCCTTATTAAGACAATATTATTATTAATGCAATTTAAAAATAATCTTGTTTTGTTTTTACAACAAGTCGCCAATTACTTGTTTGCCCCAGCTTCTTGGACGATTGTCCCGTTTGGAGTGTTTTAAGTAGCAGAGTGCCTCCTGGTGGACAAACTATGCCATGCCAATGTTCGTAGCATGGTTGAAGGGTGTTTCTCCCAATTTGTCATAGTCAGTTTCATTTCACGACCATTATTAATGCTGAGATAATCCTAATGATATAGCCATAATTTATTTATTTTTGGCAATTTAATCATCATGTGATCTCTAAGCTTTATCTTGTTCATCGTTAATTTTCTCTCATGTTAATTCTTACATTAGAAACCACTAAAATATCATTAATGTATTGGTCATTACTGTGTAATTATTATTTTATTGCTGCAAAAAGCTGTAATAGATTTTTTTTCTCCTGGTGTTTAAATTGAATCAGTGTATTTAATTTTATCCTCACCGCTTTTCTGAATATTAATGTCTATTAAATATTAAATTATGATAAATAATTATGTAGAATATCAAATGTACGCACACACACACACACACACACTCACAAACACACACACACACACACACACACACACACACACACACACACACACACACACACACACACACACACACACACACACACACACACACACACAGGAACGTGCACACGCGCCTTGAAAACACACACTCACAGCAAAGCATGCACACAAAGCACAGAGATACACACGCCTACACACTTTGAGACTTGTGCTAAAAAACACATACACCTGCACAGACACACACAAACACACACATGTGCGCTAACTGCCAGGAAAGATGTCTGGAGAGAGAGGACCCCTGCCATCTCCTCTCCCATCCTGCCAGCCTGTTCTGGCTGTCCAACTGCCAATCTCATCTCTCCACAACCAGCCACGCTGAAAAGCAAATGTCAGCCTGCCACTTTTCAAGGCATCTGACTTTAAAATGTTCTCCCTTTCGGTCCATCTCTGAAAGAGGAGCGGGGGACTGAGTGAAAGAGAGAGATCCTTACCTGTCTTTCTCTCTCTCTCGCTGGCATTCAACACCTCCTGCATTCCTCGCAGCTCCTTGTACTTTCGGGTAAAAGCCAGGGTCAAATAGCTCATATTAGACATGATTATTGCAATCGTCTGCCACCTTCCTCTGCCCGGCGACAATTTCCCTCCCCCGCTTTGGGTTTCTGGCTTCCGAAACACGCCTCAGGGTCGTTTTATTGCCATTGACTTTCAGCAGATTCAAGGTGAAATTAGTGGCGATGAGCTTTTAGGGACATGCGGGCACTTCAAAGTGCTCATGCTTGGCCTAACATCGGGAAACTGGGAGCAAAGGAAAAGGTTGCGAGTGGTCTAGGAGTGTTGATTTGTCTGAATGCAGGGACTGAATCGTCCTCTTGTGTAAGAAAATAAAAATAGGTATTCTTCTTGGGTATAAACTTCGTGTCTAGAGAATATTTGTGTTTTTCAGGTGAGACAGAAATATACTTTTTATGCGTTATTGAGTTAGGCTTAAAGTTTATTGTCTATTGATCCTGCGAAAATGCCAAGACTTACAATACTTTTGACTTTGCAGCCTAGTTTGCGGCCCTCAGCCCCCGATCATTATAGCAGTGTATTTGTTGGGGACTGTTTTATCACAGCCTTATTGGTTTAAGGCTTTTAATGAGAGTTGCTGGAAAATATAAACCGGGTTTATTTTATGTTAATGTCTGTATTTTATCTTTCAGCAGAGATATTACACCAGATGACTTATTTCCTACAGTATATCCATGGGAAATGATTTCATTGCATACATAAAAAAACATCCTGGGTTATCCTTGTGTTTTACAGTCTCTTATTCTCTGTGTACATTCATGTATATTAACCGATATTCTCCTTTGTTTCAGTATTACGAAATGTCCTACGGCCTTAACATTGAAATGCACAAACAGGTGAGTCAGCTCCAGGATTTGCATTTTTCTTTTGTATTATCACTTCTTCCTTCCTTTGCCCCCAATCAGCTCAAAAACTGTGAGAATGATTTTTTTAAGGAAAATCTCCCGCCTCTGCTGCTGTTGTGTCAATCCTCTCTGTGGTGGACTTGTAGAGCTGTGTTATGCCGTGGAGGTGTTAATAGGATCCACAAACAGAATTCATTTCTCCACCATAGACAGATGAGAATACTCTGCCCTTCCCTCTTGCCCATCATAAATCCCCATCTGTTATTCCCTCCCCCTGTCCTTTCAATTCTCTCACTGTCGCCCTACTTCTCCAGCCCGTCTTCCTTTTTTTTTTTTATCCTTTCCCTTCAATTTATGTCTTACT
>VURO01031616.1:0-13003 GCA_015108175.1 Pelvicachromis taeniatus | reverse complement strand
CTGGTCATAAAGACACACACACACACACACACACACACACACACACACACACACACACACACACACACACACACACACACACACACACACACACACACACACAGATACCAGTGTCTATGGGTGTGTGGCTATCGCACATGTCTTCACATAGTGCATGTGTATGAATCATTATTGTATGTGTCAGTGTGTGACTGATTATACATGAGCGTCTGTGTATGCAAGGCCGTCTGTGTGTCTTTTCAATGCATGTGTGTTCCTTCCACCACAGTAGGGTGCGGCGGATGGAATGTGTGTTTCTCGGCAGGGCCAGTTCGGCCATTATTATTAAACATCTGTCCGCAGCACATTAATTCCCCCACTCTGACGCATCCCTCTCTGCCCAGGGATCACTTAATTGAAATCCATAATGACTCTTTCTTCTCTTCTATCCCACACTGAGCAAAGTGAAGCAGGGAAACATATTTCAGACAAAAATATATTTGTATCAGCTAATATCTAATGATTGGTATGCATTTTTCTTTTTATAAAGAATTATAAGGTAGCCCTTGATAGCTTAATTTTTGGAAACTTTAAGAAATAAGATATAAATGTTCTACTGAGGAAAAACATTTTTTATGAAGTTACAATCAGCAATTTATGATTGATTTCGTATTCATTCGCATTAACTCACATTTCAGATATTTTTTTAGACCTGCATTTAACACTGAACGTGTAGTTATTGTAGGTTTTAAACAAACACAAATGCTAAATAATTTCCAAATGGTACCTTATTTGAAGAGAAAATTCTGTGTGCGATTTCATATTTCATATCAAGTACTGTAAACTTAGTAGCATCAAAGTAAACTGCACATAATGGCACAGTGTTTTCCAAGATGAGTTTTGTGATGAATAAACCACTGATATCATTTTCATCAGTTATAATTTACCCATTATGTTCCATAAAAAAAAGTAATGGAATTACTCATTCACACACAAAAGCTCAGACTTCAGAAAGTGGTTTGAACCTTTTCAATTTGTGCTCGTGCTACAATGTAGGAAGTTGTTCCTGTTCTTCTTTGCAAAACTATGCAAATTGTTCCTTCATATTTTCCACCTGGGGCTGCTGATACTTTTTATAGTGGCAATGCTTTTAAACCATTTTTAAAGTCATCTATTTTTTCCTCTCCATCCCATCCCCTCCCTTCCACCTTTCCTCATTCCTAATATCCTACTAATGGATAAAAACTACAATTCTGCTGGTAAAGGAGAAATATCATACTGTTATTAGCTCACCTATACCCGGAGAGAGAGTGAGAGGGAGAGAAAGAGAGAAAGAGAGAGAGAGAGAGCGCAAAGTAATGAATTGAGCATTGTGTAAAATAGTTTAATGCAGGGGTGGTTCATCATTATTTGTGGCGGATTGCGTGCAGACAGGGGTGATCCATTAGTGTGGTCGTTTCCATCTGTGTATGCCTGTATCTCTGTATGTGTGTATGTCTGCGTGTTCATGTGTGAGTGTGTCCCACCCAGAAGGACATTCGCTGCTGCCGGCCCCACTGTCACAATGAGAGATTCATCACCACACACACATACACATACACGTGCACACACATGCACAAACACACGCACATGCACACAGGCTACCATACACATGTGGCATTATTGTTCCATCATTACGCCTCTCATTCTTCTTTTCAACAATATGTCATTTTGCTGTCTCTGTTGACACACAAACACAGAAAAGAAGAAAAATGTAAATGTGTTGTTGTCAGAATAGAAGAAATAAGACAATTAAATCACAGAATTTATAAACTTGAATTGTTTTATGGATTGCAACTAAAATTGAATTAAAATTTTAAATACAGCTTTATTTAATTAAAAAAAGTAATTGGAAAAATCTTTGCTATTACTTCCAGCATTCTCTCAGTGCGACCTGATTTTTTTCCAGGAGTTTCCAACACTTTAAAATGTTCCCTCACAAAGTGTGTGACCGTTAGCTTCAACAAGTTTTAATATCTTTGTTTTGTGCACAATCTTTCATAAAATGTATTTTAAGAAAAGCCTAATAGAGAAAAGCCCATCTTAGTCCCCAAAGAGTAAAACCATGTTTCAGATCAAACTGTTTCTATTTGCATGTTTGCAAGTCTAGGTTCAGTGTGCATTAGAAATAGAAGAAAGGAGAATGGACAGAATGGCAATCAAAGTCTAGAAGAATAGCATAAGACGAGTAAGACTTTTGTTGCATGACTGCCACATCTGATGACCATTCCTTTACTTCCACACGTCCACGCCCACAATCACATTCGCCTTTCAAAATAAAACTCTCAGTAGTTTAATGGAATGTAGATTTCTTTTTCATGAACTCAGTATTGGCGAAGGAAAATAAATCATCCAGTCTACACTCTGATCATGGTAGGGTGTAGTCTTGCATCTCAGACATCTCCCTCTCTATGGCACTTCACCCCTTACACTTCACTTGTTCTTTTCATCTGCCTCTACCCATCCGCTGTCGTGTTCATCCCTTGTTCCCTTGTTCTAGCTTTGTTTTGCTTGCTCTATCAGATTGGCATTGCTTTCTAGCTTTGTCACTGGCTTTTTCATTTGTTGAACATTACAGTCTTTCTCTGCTTTTCTTCTATCAACTTTTTCATTGACGTTAATCTTTGCTCTCTCTCTTTGTTGCTTTCCATGTCCTCCCTTCTTGCATCTACTTATTCACCTATTTTTAACCTCCAAACTTGGCCATCCATGGATGTTCATTTCTGGGCTAAATCTGGTCAGACAGTGGATTTAAAAGGCTAGTCTTCTTTTTCCTTTCCAGAGCTTCATATCTTTCTTGTGTGTAGATTCAAAATGACGATTCAAATTATGTGTCTTGGAAACACCACACAGGCCTCCTTTTATATTCAGGAAAGATATGAGCAATGTCATGTCCCATCTTGGTTGAAATTTTGTGCTTTTAGCGTCAAAATTCCTTTTTGGTAACATTTAGTGTCAGCTAGTTTGTTAGTTTGCTGGTGTTGGGTCCACATCTGCATAGTTTGGTTTGTGGAAAGAGTGTGACGCTGTGAAGGCCACAGCTACAATTGTCAGGCCAAAATTCATGAGTAACCTGAAGTGATCATGCATGTTGGATTATAATTTGTGAGGGCCAAATGTGACATGCAGGCCTTGATGTTGACTTGACTTTCTATGCAGTCTTTTAAACTGCATGAGCAGATGACTTTTCACCAACCAGTTTATAATAAAATCTGGCAAAGTATTCTTTTTTGTGTCTTTACAATGGAAGAAGACACAAATTTCTCTGCAAATTCACATGTTAGAGGACAAATGACACACAAAATGTAATGTAGAGAATGAATGTAATAGTTTTATTACCTGGGCCTGTAGGAGGAAGAAATATGAGTCTTAAGTTCAGGGTTTATTTAAAGTCATGTGATCACTGCAGACCTTAGAATCACGTATTTCCCTAATACTCAGCCAATTAATTTTTCAAGCTATTAGAACAAACTGGGCATTGCAACACCTTGTTCTGCTCCAACTTTGCACACATTTCCAAACAGCAATGTCGGTTTTTGCTGTAGATATGACACAGAGACTTTGTCTCTTCTGTCTGAAATATCACAGACCTTTTTCAAGTATGTGTATGTGCGTATGCCCAGTGACCACAGGAGCTACTCTATTTCTCTTTACTGCAGCTAATTGGTTGGACCATGAGAGAAACAGGCTGGAGAGGTGGCCAGACCTGACAGTGAGTGTATGAGTGTGTGCGTCAGATGTCCTCTGGCATGCCTCAGAGAGCTAATCATAACCACACTGCAGAGATTAATGAAGTCAAGAGCAATCAGCCCCGACACACAAACAGTGACACACACACACACACATGAATACAGACGTGCACACGCTTGTGTATATGCACATGCACAGGAACATATAGTGGTTCTGGCTCAGATACACTGGACCTTATTTAGTTGAGGCAGTGACATGTGGAGTGACTGAATGATTAATTGAATCTCTTCTTGTGTGAACATCTGTACCTACATATGTTGCTATTATAAAAGTTCCTTTTTGACTGCTTGCTTAACTTGTGCTCAGTCCCTCTGGATAAATTTTCTTTCTTTTTTTTTTTTAAACTATTGCACATTATACTATAAGGGAACTGCTTTGGTTATTGTCTCTACATTATACTGTAAAATGCTGACTAGGTGCACTGTTGGGGAATTTTCAATGAGATTAAAAAGCTGGGTGTATTTGTTTTTTAATTTTTTCCACAGTTAAACCTTTATAGTGATATATATTAAATGTTTGAAATGCAAAAGAGACAGGATACTTACTCAAAACTTGGAGCAGACTGGTTATTGGTGCATTAACCTACAATAAATATGAGAAGCACCTGTACTCACCAGGATAGCACTCTCAGAGCCAACAATGTGAGCGGTTGATTTAACAAAACTTGTAAAGTCATCCTGAGTCAGAAAGAGCTGCACTGGTGGCACCACCCTGCATGTGAATAGGTAAAGGGGTACCGGTACTTCAACATCAGTGCAGGCAAGCATGATAATTGCAATTGATGGCACTTTTCTCTATCTCAAACTTTTGCCTTCTGTTCAGACTAACCCAGAGAATTACTCTTAGTTTCTCTATGACAGTCCTCTTCATTTAGAGCATTAGGGAGTTTTGACATGAGATCATGTGACCTGGAAATTAAAGGCTGTGATTCATTTGTCTCTAATATTTAAAAGTGAAAGTAATCTGGTTCAAGCCTGCTGGGCTCACCTACCCAGGTAAGATCAGTCAACACAAAACAGGTTGAGAATGTAGCTCAAACACTCAGTAGCCTGCTATCCACCCACGTGAACTACCTTACATCATTTTTTAAGTCTGGGCCTCCGGCAGGCAGTAATGGCAGTAGACTAGCTAGAGGCCCACCTGCCTTTGGGTCAGAAGATTCCCTAGACAGTGACTCTTCCCCTGCCCAATTACACACTTTTTAGGGGCTGGCCATGAGTCCTGCCTTCAGGGATTTCAGAACCATACCCGCCATCTGCAGATGGTGCTCCCAGTTGTCTTTCTCATTGATAACATCATCCACATAAACACCATTGCTAAATTATTACACACACACAGACATTTTCATTATTTTGTAATTGCTTGGCTCTTATTTAACTGAAAAGAAATACATATATAAATAAATATCTTGACCTTTGCCCCTTCAGGGCCTCTGTGCCTGATTCAAGGGCTACAAGGGGCCCTGATGGTATTTATTCTTGTTTTTGTTTTGTTTGTTTTCCATATGTACATGTTAACCTGCAGCCAGTTTTAGCTGTACACTGCGTATCGTATAGCCCTGACCTAAAATAACTCTCACCTAGTGTACATAGTTTTATATGAACAAGAAACATTATGAAAGGAAACATGTTAGGGGGAAAAAACATATCACTTGCAGAAAGGAAGCAAATAAAAATAAATGATGCAACCCTTTACTCTTGGATGTGTTTTATGACTGATGCAATGTTAAGTGTTAATTATTAGGTATACCTTGCAAGTCTTTCAGTGTATTTATCTTATAAAGCAGTGCATAGTGGAATTCCCATTGCCTGCTTTTGCACAGTAGGCACTTTTGAATGTATAGCTGTTCAGGGTAGCTAGTGACCACCCTATAACATGCATCAGCACACTTGCATTTGTGGTTAGTGAGTGTGTCCAAGAAACTTTAACCAGCTTTGGCCTTTTGGCCATAATGCCCATTGATTGATTTGTTTTCACATTCACTAGCTGACTGCCAATGCTGGGCTGGAACTTTAAAAGATGTTTTGTATGTTGTATAAATATAAGAGAAAGTGATTTATTATATTCGTCATGAAAAAATATATAATATTTAAAAACAAACAAACAAACAAACAGAATCCTCACTTACTATGATGTATTTGGTTCATTTTTAGGTTCTTTGCTGGATTTGTTATATGCTATGTCAGTAATTACTCAACATTTAATGATAAATTCAACATTCTAAAAACACACATAATCTAACTAGACCTTTGATATATAATTATACAGTTTTTTAAATCCTTACCCTGCTGACTCATGTGGAAAAGGCTTTTTTCATCACAGAACCCATCTAACTTTTAAATCAACAGAAATCAGGCCTGACCACAGGCGACTGGCCTGGACAAAAAGGCTTTTATTAGGTGTGTGTGTGATATATATATATATATATATATATATATATATATATATATATATAAAACCCCAAAACCAAAACACTTCAAGAGATCAATACAAAGACAGCCAAACCATGAACTAGACAAAAGCAGCTAGTACAAAGGCAAACAGTACATCATTTACGAAGTGATAGTGGACTGAATGCATAAACTTGATGATGATGGGCTTGTCTCTTTGCATGTCAGAGGCAGCAGCAAAGGTCACTGAGCGCTAAGGAAGCTTTTAAGAAGGAGGAAAACACTAAATACTCCTAATCCCCAGTTTATTTGCCGCATGGATGGTTAAAAGCTACTCTCAGCCTCATAAAATTAAAACCAGGTGTGCACCGAACTGTGGAGAAGAGGCATGGATAGGGAAGGATACCGAGAAAGAAAGGGGAGAGCAAAAGGCTTAGATGATGAGGTGAGAAAGATAGTTAGATTGAGAGCGAAAGGAAGAGGGAGGTGGGGAATAGTGTGGTGAAGAAAGGGGATTGAGAAGCGATGATGTGCAGCTCCAAAACATTCTTTTGCAGAATGAGCTGTCACCTGTGCCTCTTTTGCTTGGCGATCTATGGTTCACACCGACTGCCTTTGATTAATACATCCCACCTAAATCATTGAAAGTTCCCCTTTCCTTCTTACCCATAAAATGCAATACACAACACAAATCAGCCCCTTAAACAGCAAAGCCAGATAACAATCGGAAAATAATGCATCTTACCTGGGCCATCCCGATAAATTGTTCTTTATAACACCCTCCCTTAAACCAAAATCAATTCATCCACCTCCAATTTTTATTAAAATCTCCAGTAATAAATCTTCCCACAATGTTTGTTCATCTGTTTTTTGATACATTTATATCACTTTCAGTTCTGCTCCAGTGTTTCCCCTGCCTCTACAGCGTAAAATGGGAAAATCTATTTGGGGCCAATAGAATAGTTAAAGGGGTGTTATGGGCGCCTGTTCTTCTGGTGAAAATGGTTGTCAGTTTGTGTGTGTGTGTGTGTAAATGGAATCGATAAATGTGGCAGTTTGGCGAGTAGATAGCACCCTTCCAGTTGCTTTTCTGATTAACCCAAGCCACTGAAAACCTGACAGCCATATAACAATATTAGAGGTGCATGTGAATGTGTCTGCAGGTGTGTGTGCAGGTGTGTCCCAAGTCCATGTCAAACAGCCTTTGTCTTTTTATAAAATCTCCAGGATGTTTCCACAGCCATGTTTATGGCTATAAGAGTGGCTTCAGCGTGTGAGTGAATAGAGATGATCTTACTGAATTGTCTTCAAAGAGGCACAAATAAACAATATCATGTCTCATTGCTTCTTGGTCACAGTTTTAAACAGCTTCATGAATCTTTATTCTGCTTTTTTGGGGGGTAATATTTAGAAGATGTTCACCTCTCTCACTTGTCAGTTAAATAAAAAACAGTCATCCCACCTAAATCAGTATCTAAAAGATTATGAGGGTTAAGAATGAGGAAAGAGTCCTTTCCCTTAGTTTGAACTATATATCACAAGATCAGTCAGTGAAAATATAGCCACTTAATTCCCACTTGATGTAAACACTCAAACATAGATTTTCTCATGCATTTAGAGTAATCTTAAATATTCTGAAATATTACAACTTTACATTTTGTAAAGTGTCCTTTAAGTGTAAAACTGATATTTTGAACACACTGTACAAATTTATTTCTGATGCGGTTCCCGCACTGATCAAAACCTGACAGTTATCTTACCTAACAAAGAGAAAATTACTTTCTGTCATAGTTTATCAGCACGCATCAGTGTCATGTTGCACATTTTACAAAATACTTTGCTGGGTAATGTGGTTATCTATAGACAAACTGACACTCTCAGGGATCTAACAGCACCAGACTGTTAATACAATAGTACAACTACGGATGTTCAGAAAACCACTGAAAAACAAAGGCACTGCTATTTCTGTAACTACTGGAGCACAACAATGATGCTTCTGCTGTTTCCACTTGGTGTGTCCTCTCTATGTATGTCCCCACTCTATCTCTGAGTCCTTCTCTCTCCCTCACTTTTTTTCTATTGAGGTAGAATGACACTGAATTAGAAACCAACTTCCAGAAAGCAAATGTCATAACAATAGGTGTGTGCAATATTTATTCAATTAATAGTAGTCTAGGTTTTAACAAAATAGATGTAACTGCTTAAGCATATATATCAAATGGGAAAAAAGAAAAAGGAAAAATAATTCAATTTAATTTAATGCAAGCCAACTCAAATCAGTTCAATTAAATTCAGTTGTATTTATATAGTTCCAAATCACAACGATAGTTGCTTCAGAGTGCTTTATTTTGTAAGGTAAAGACCCTACAAGTATACAGAGACAACCTGAACAATCAGGCGATCCACCCAATGAGCAAGCATTTGAAGACAGTGACAAGGAAAAGCTCCCTATTAACAGGAAGAACCAGCAGAACCAGGCTCAGGGAGGGCTGGCCATCTCTCATGACCAGTTGGGAGTGAGGGGAGTAAGACTAGACAAAATACACATTATGGAACAGATGCAGAGGTTAATAATAACTCATGATTAAATGGTGCAACACATGATGAGTGAAAATATGTGACAAGAAGAAACACTCAGTACATTATGTGAAGCCCCCAGCAGCCAAAGCTTATTGCAGTGTAACTAAGGGAGGATTCAGGGTCACCTGATGCTTTATGCTTTATCAAAAAGGAAAGTTTTCAGCTTGACCTTAAAGGTAGAGAGGGTGTCTCTCTCCTGAATCCAAACTGAAAGCTGGTTCCACAGATGAAGGGCCTGAAAGCTGAAAGCTCCCATTCTACTTTTAAATATCTCTACCTTTAAATATCCTAGGAACCACAAGTAAGTCAGCAGAATGAGGGTGAAGTGCTCTGTGATATGGTAATATGAGTTCTTTAAGATAGGATGAGGCTGATTTTTCAAGACCTTCTATGTAAAGAGAGGAATTTTAAATTTAACTGGATTTAACAGGGAACTGATGAAAAGAAGCCAACAGCCCTTTACTCAGCAAACCCTAAGTTGATTTGACATACAACTGTACAGTTTTCTGTACTAGTAACTGTCACAGATCAGTGGAATTAATATCAGTAGTACATGCGGCGGCTACAGCTAAGGAGGTAGAGCAGATCTACCAAGATCTAATAACTGATAGAGTACCTCTCCCATTGATGGGAGTGTGAATGTGTGTGAAAGCTAGATAGAGAACACATAGATTTAGGGAAAATAAGAAGTGCTTGCATAAATATGTGTGTATGATAGTCCATCTCATTGTTCTTTAGGTTAAATCTAAAGTTGAGTGTAACATAATGTCAATTTTATATGTCTATGAATATTTGTCCATTAATTTTAATGTTCTTTAACATTCTCTGAAGCATTTGTATTTAAGTGGAATTATTTTTCCCTGGTTACCCACTTTATAGTTATAAATAAAAGTCATCTTTTGTCACTTTATCAAGTTTTAACTGCAACCTGTTTTGCATGTAAAGGTAATGATGGACGATAAAATAATTCAAACTGAGGTATACAATAGGAATACAATACAATAAGCCTCATTGCCCAGCATTGTCTCATTTGTTTGGTGATCAATGAATGCTTTGCAGAGTGCTGAGGAATGGAGAGATGTTGTGTGATTTATTCTAGGTGTTAAAAAATAATTTGTTTGGATCGATTAGCATTAATTAATTATGCTAATTGAGCAGGATGAAAACAGATGTCGAAAGTGCCCTCCTACTCATCTCTTGGTAAACCTGGCCTTTTAATTAGAGATCCTATTGGGTTATCTAAAAATAACTTACAAGAGATGCAAATATTTGCTGGACAAAAAGACAGAGAACAACCCCGACCTAGCTGTATACTGATGCAAACATACACAGAACACATGATAAATTTGGAGTTGATTTGATAATTTATGCTGTTAGAAAAGCTTACAATGGTAAACTTGGCTCTTTTCATTAGACATCAATATTTATGCTTAATCCTTTCACGCATAGTGGTCTCTACAGTGGACAGCTATTCAACGGCTGTTTTCTTGTATTTGTGTCAGTGTTGATGGTATACTTGCACATAAACCACTACATCGGACACTGATGTGTCACTCCATAACAACTTCATAAGTCAAAACGTATGTTGTCCACCTAAGTGGACATGTAAAATACTCTTTGAAAAGTACATGTTTCAAAAAAATGAAGTTCAAAAATATTTTTTTCACGCCTAAAGATGAATAAAAACACTTAAGAAAAAAATCCTGATTGAGGTTGTCATAATTCTTGCATGAAAGAATTAAAATCTCTGCTGAATTTTTCTTTTAGACAGGAAAACATATATATGCTACAACTAGTTTTAAATTTTAAGTAAAATAAGGGGAGGAGTTTAAAAAGTGTGACTTTGTTTAGCCAGCAAGAGTCATGTCCTCATGATGATAACAAGCCAAGTTTACTGTTAGGCTCAGTTAAGGTTAGCAATAGTTATTCTTTAGTTAGTTCAGTTTACTTTACTTAGTTGTGTAATTCATAATCATATTTAGTCTTTTGAAGTAAGAGAAACACAACTTTGTGTATGCCATTTTATTAGGCAGGTTGAAATTGCTGTCTTTCTCAGCCAATGCTTTTGTGGATGTGTGTGCATACACACATGTGTGTCTGTCTGTGCGTTAGTTTCTGTGTGTTCCAATGAAGGAGGAGGCTTCACTGAGCCGCATGGATTTGCTGCTAAAGTTTGAACAGTTTTAAATTAAAATGTATTGCCCATTCTCAATGTATTGATCCCAGACCCAGCTGTGTCAATACGCCGCCCCGGCTATTTTTCCAATAACTTATAAAGATCTGCCAGCCAGGCATAAATTCATTACATAGCTCTGAGTTTATATTCTCTCTCTTTTTCTATCATTCTCGCCCATCACTTCTTCTCATACTCTTTACTCTCTCTTTTCACCATCAATTTATTTCTTTTTTCTTTACATTTCACTTCTTCAAATTATTGGCCTTTATTCCTCTGTTCAAAGGTTAATTCGTGAAGTTGCTCTCTTGGTTTTGTTCTTGTTTCAGTTGCTCTTCCAGTACCAGGACTCCCTGATGGGATGAAACTACACAACTACACAACAATACATGATGAAGCTCGTGGTGCTGTTTAAGTTCATTTAAAGCATTATGTATTCTGAGATCTAAGGGTAAAAAGCTGTGTGATATTTTATGTGTCAATAACTTTTGGGGACTTACCTTCCACAGTATCAAGTTAGAGAAAAAAGTGGGAACCATAGAAAAGTGAAATGCCTTATATATACATAAATATCTTTTCTCTGTATCAAAATGATGTTTTTAATCAAATATTACATTTCTGAGTGTGCTTTTCTCCCACAAGCCTGCTTCAACCACTGATTAGATTCTTCATTATCTCACTTTCTCCTCTCCTTAATTTTTTCTTCTTCTCTTCCACTTTCTTTTTCCTCCAATTTCTTCTCTTTATCTTGCCATTCTTCTACTCCTCTTCTATCATGTCTTCTCATGGTTTCGTCTCTTCCTTTCCCTTCTCCCGTCTCCATTTTCCTTGACTTTTTCCATCTCTCTTGCTAATCTCCCTCCACCTCCTCTTATTGTCAATACCTATCTAATTCCACTTTAGCACCAGTAATTGGCTGATGGATAGAAGCTATGGATTGGCCTCTTCCTGATGACTGCATGACATTTTTCCCCCTCCCCTACATCTGGTAATACTAATAGAATTCCAAATCCGCAGCACTGGGATCCTGTCATGAGTAGGTCAACCGCTGTGTCAAGGTCCTATTGGAAAGCCAGCATCCAACATCTTAATTTAGACTTAGCTTTTTTCTCTCTCTCTCTTTCTCTCTGCTTTGCTCAGTGATCAGTGTGTATGGCAGTGTCTCTGTTTCTGGAGCTGCTGCCTTGTTGTACAAATCTTATGCTTGCTGTGTATCTTATGTCTTTTTGCCTTCCTGTGTAAATATGTTTTTATATTGCTAAGTTTCAAGTATTTTTTACATTTATTCCAATGAATCAGAGCAAAATGACAAATATGCTGCTTTGCTTGTATTTTAACATGTGAATACTTTTTCTTTTAGAGAAAGTAAAAATAAAAATACTACGTTTAAAGCTTTAGTTATTAATAATGATACTTTAACCTTTGACAGAATTAAGACTTTTACATGCAGAGTGTATGTTTCTGTGTGTGTGTGTGTGTGTGTGTGTGTGTGTGTGTGTGTGTGTGTGTGTGTGTGTGTGTGTGCGTGCGTGCGTGTGTGTGTGTGCATGTGTGTTTTACAGTAGTGAACGGGGAAAAGGAGGTTTGTTAAATTGGGTTGTCATGCTAATTCAGTCAGCTGACTGTGTAATGCAATGCAGCAGGGAGATGGACTGAACTTGACCGTGTTAAACTTGACCTTGGCCTCCCTCTTTTTCTCCTTCCTTTTACTCACATATACAGGTACAGAGGTCAGCAATAAGCTAATAAATCTGTTTTCAGCATTTGGTCCTTTTACAGTACTGCCATACAGATGGCAATTTGACACTATTGTGGTTTTTGTAAACTGCCACTTTGTTGTATCTACATATATAGAAATGTTTAAATATACTACTTGTTTTCTATCAAACATTATCCTCCTGAAAACCACTTTCTTGTCTGGGATACACTGGATTGGATACGTTTATAAACACTTTAAAAACTCATCTTTGGACACTAATGTGTGTGTGTGTGTGTGTGTGTGTGTGTGTGTGTGTGTGTGTGTGTGTGTGTGTGTGTGTGTGTGTGTGTGTGTGTGTGTGTGTGTGTGAGATATATATATATATATATATAT
>VURO01031592.1:0-16047 GCA_015108175.1 Pelvicachromis taeniatus | reverse complement strand
TGGTAAACAGATATATAGAAATATGTTCAAGAATGATCAGCTGCATGAGGATAAAGAATGTAGTCTAATTCTCAGTGGGACGTTAACAAAAATTTTTAGTTTTGCAACTAGTATTTTGCAAGAGCTCTGTACTACTCTCCAGGTGATATTTCACCTGCAGAGGTTTGTCTTCATCAGTCACATTAAATAACCCCAAATGGGTGCCTCACATATCTAGGAACTGTGTCAGCAGCCTGCAAATGAGTGTGCCTAAAGATAAATGAACCAGATTAGCGACCATAAATAAGTGATCTTTGCACTGAGATGCCTCTGGTCCCTGCAGTGCACCATCTCTGATCTCACCTGGACCCACAACACAAAAGCCCTGAGGAAGAATAACCTGGACCAGAAGCTGCTTCTGGTCTTCTACTGCTCCTCAGTGGAGAACGTGCTTTCCTACTGCCTGATTGTTTGGTACACAGAGGCCACAACTGGGAACAGGAAGGCTGCGTAGAGTGTAATTAACACTGTCCAAAAAAATCAGTGGCTGCTCTCTACCACCCCTGGAAGCCATTGCAAGATCCTCCTGTCTCCAAAAACCAGGGCCATCACAGATGACCCCTTGCACCCACCCCGCCGCCTGTTTGACGCCTCAGGTTAGTCAGGTCCCACACCTCCAGGCTCACAAACAGCTTCTTCCCCTGGGTCATTCAGACTGTTCATAAACACTATCCCCTGCCCACTTACCTGACCAATCTGAGCCATGGTCTCAATAAACCCTCATCACTCAGGCCACTCACTCCATACTCAAAGTCCTATATGCTACTTCCAACCACTTTCTTCTCAATTGTATGCCTTCCTCTGTCCTAGCAGTCTTTCAGGGCTTTTTACTTTATGAGCAAATTGAACATTTATTTTGGGCTTGTTAAATTCACATAAAGAGGGAAAAAAAGCCACACACACTCACAGTACGGATGTACTCATAATACAGCTGAGAAAGGATTAGTGTCATATGCTACAACTGTCATACACAGAGTATCCTTTTGCGGATCCTTGGCAGTCTTCCCGAGAAGTAAGCAGCTACTACTGAACCGGACTCTGGGTGGGTGCCATGTTTTGACAGTGAAGGATTGCAACGTCCGTGCAACAGCTGTGAGTCTCTGTCACAGGGCAGGAATCAGAGGTAACAGAGTTCATTGGGTGATGCTCCGGTGTAGGAGGTTTCTCATGGAAGCAGGTCAAACAGCTCCCTGCTGGGCGCCTGCACAGATTTATGACCCGACAAATGATGTGTAAAAGTAGGATGAACCGAGGAGCCGGAAGCTTGGGTGTGGACGAATCTGAATGTCAGCTATGCCTGATCTTATTAAAACTCTTGGGTTAAAAATACTCTACTTTAAAATCTGCATAAATGTGATTTCTTAAATTTGATAAACTTTATTTTCTAGCATGTTTGCTCTTGATAGGGCAAAAATGAGCAGTGAAAATATGCATATAGTCTAATGAGTTTTTTATACACCACTCTGCATTTAATTATTGGTTATTATTCACTTGCTGGGCCCACGTCCTCATTTTAGGTTTGACAGCAATTTAGTATAGGTAAAGGTGAATGGCTTGGACATGAACTGTGCTGCGGTTTGGGGAAGGCCTCAAAGGGGACTGGCGGCAGCTCCCAGGCCTGGCAGATCCCCCTGTACTACATAGAAGTGAAGAATTTAAAGAATTGAAAAGGGCAGGGAGATTGGGGTTGAACTGGGGGAACATATATAGCTGAGAACCGGAAGGAGCGTGTTTGGAGGCGTGGTCACGCTCCTGAAATTCTGATACTTAATCTCCATTTATTGTCCGGCTCTCTTCGGCAGCATGTCTTTTGTTCTTTTCCCCTCCCCTCTCCTAACTGAGCCTGGTTCTTCCTGTTGAAAGGGAGTTTTTTTTCCCCCACTGTCACCAAGTGATTGATCATATGGCGTTGCCTGATTGTTGTAGTTTCTCTCTACTATTGTAGGGTTTTTACAATATAAAGCACCTTGAGGTGACTGCTGTTGTGATTTGGTGCTATATAGATAGAACAGAATTAGAATCGAAGATCATGTCTCTAGCACCAGTTTCAGAAATGAACTGAAGGTCTTTCTCTTCAAGACATTACCAGACAAACGTCCGTTGCAAATGATTGGCTATGGCAGCGTGGTTTTTAGTCGCTTAGGTCCGTGTGATGTTGAATCACTATTCAGCAATGTGTAAAAAGAGATCACTAATTTATGGGGGGGGGGCATCCATAGCAGTGCTACTTCCTGCACGCTATAATTCACGTGGAGTGTTTCCAGTGGTCTGAACTTCTGTGAAGTGGACTGCTGTGAGGTACATGGAAGAAAGGATAACTGTGAAAAAAATCCACACCCGATTCTCCCCAACACACTATGGAAGATCAGGGGCCTGGTGATTTTTGGGACAGAGTCACATTAATTATTAAGTTCTGATTTCTCTTAGTTTCTACCAGAATTATCATCATCATTATCATGACTGTCTATGTGCATGGTTTGTTTTTATAGCTATTCTATTTAGTTCATACTCGCTCTAAATTTTATACACAGCCAACTGGGCACAGCCAACATCTTTTGACATTCTTCTCTTGAATGAGCTGCATAACCACTTCTGCTGATATTACATCAATAGTCTTTTAACTTATTATTGTATGGAGGGCATGTGTCAGACGGAAGATTTCGGAAAATCATTACAGGTGTTACAATAAACACACATAACTTTGTGAAAGTCTTAAACCTCCATCAAAACCTCATCAGGCATGTTTGCACTGATTTTTTTTTTTTAAACCAAACTGGCTGATATCTCCTCCCTGTTTGAATTTTGTTTTAGTTAATGCAGTGCGATACTGCAAATGTTAGTATAGATCTGATACCAAGTAAATTATTGCCATTATTGCAGATGCCAATACCGATACCGATACCGATACTTTTAATCTAAAAAGGCAGGTTATACAAAGGTGAGAGCAGTGTCTCATGATGTATGAGATGAATCAGCATCAATTTGCAAATTCTGAACTCTGAGCGACTATATCACTTGCATTTTTATATTACACAATAATTAGCTAATAAAACAAAACACACCTTTCAGCTGTTCATGTATTTTGAAACTGAGTTTGTTGCTTTTGAGAGATCAGTCTCTAAAGCACTTTTGAACATTTTTTCATTTCTAGAAAACAAAGATCAGTATGTTAGATAATGAACTTAGTGGACAGAAACAAGTATCAACCCTATCGATCTAACACCAGTGCCAGTATTGATACTATCGATATTTGGATCTGCCCACCTCTAATTTGATTTAGTTTACCAAGTTCATAAAATTGTTTCATTTAGTTCATATTTTTTCCCCAAAAGTCTAACTTTTAATTTAGTTAACTAAAGTGTTTTTTTTATTTTTTTTAATCTAGTTTTAGTTAACTATAACAATCTTACTTTCAACTGACTCTTGTTGCGGCTTCCTTTCAATCAGCCAGGTGCAACAGTTGGTAAGGTCTGCAAACACCCACTTGTAACTCCTAACTGTATATTTACAACACAGAGTGATGTGCAACTGCTTTCAATTTCAAGGTTTTATGTATCGGGACATAATAAAGTGTTATCTGGTACGTGCACGCTAAAATTATTCTAATACAACAACACATAACATGTGTCATTATTTATTTTTTTAACAAAAAGCCAAAATGCAGAAGTTGGGTGTGAAAAAAAAAGATTTAATATCTTGTAGACCTTCATTTAGCAGTAATAATGAAGCAATCATTTACTGTGAGACTTTTACCGCCATTTGTTTATTGATGCACGATTCCGCCACAGCATTTCTGTGGGTTTGAAGTTTGAACTTTGGCTACACCATTGCAGCACCTTCATACGTTTCTTATTCAGCCATTCTGTTGTAGGTTTGCTGTTGTGCTTGAGATAATTGTCCCACTGCATGACCCAGTTTCAGCCAAGCTTCAGCTATGAGAAAGGTGCCTCACATTTGACTGTCGAGTACTTTATATACAGAGGAGCTCGTGGTGGGCTCACTGACTGCAAGGTGGCCAGGTCCTGTGGCTGCAAAACAAGATCATATCATCACCCCTCCACCACTGTGCTTAACATTTGATACGAGTGTTTTTTGCTGATATGCTGTGCTTAGTTTTCTCCAAAGGTGCTGCAGTGCATTATGTCGAAACATTTCTGTTGACATTGTTCCAGAAGTCCTGTCATTTGTTCAGATGCAGATGCTTTGCATCATCAAACATAGCCACATTCTTCTGCCAATCCCTCCACATAAACCATTCTTGTTCAGTCTTTTTCTAATTGTACTGTCATGAACTTTAACATGATAACTGAGACCTGAAGAGTCTGAGATGTGGCTTGTGTTTTTGTTGTTTTTTTTTCAGTTTCTCTGAGCGTCTTTCTTTCAGCATTTGAGCTTGGGATGAATTTGAAGTCCGCACTTGGGAAGATCATGTTAACACACACCAGAACGTTCCAGACCAGGAAACTCCCAAAACTTCTGCTTTTATAGACGTGCTCATGCTTGCACGATCAGTTAATCAAGTGCATTTTATTAGCAGCACCTGGCTGCTATTAACCCTCTTAATTCATATACCATATATATTCCAAAAGTAGCCCCGGCGTTTATTCAAAAACGTATTCGGCCAGCCCGGCGTTTAAAAGAGACCGGTGGTTGTTGGAGACCGGCTCTTATTCCCTTCTCAGACGGAATGGACGTTTTGACTTTCTTCCTTCCTCGATAGCACCCGATGAGAAAGCATTTTTGACACGAAAAGGTATTCGCCATATGATTTACTGCAGGAGGGCGGTAGCCCAGATGGTACAAAAAGAGTAGCAGCGTATGGAAAAGGCGGTGGGTCATTGGAGATCGGCTTTTACAGACTGGCGCTTAAAGGAGACCGGCTACTATTGGAGACCAGCGTCTATTTGTCGTGACATGTTTTCAAACCGGGCATTTATTACAAACGGGTGTCAGTAAGAGAGAGGCCACTACTAGAAGATATACGGTAGAAGTAGTAAGTGTGCTTAGTTTTTCACAAGAAAATAATAAAGAATTTAGAAGAATTTTAGATTATACTTTTTACCTGAGCTTGTTTTTGACTACTTTTAACACCAGATGATTATTTTATGTCCTCATATGGAAAACCTTAGAATTCAGGGCCCACTGTGTTTTCCACATGACTGTATCTGTGGTTCATATGCTAAAAAATAAAAAAGGAAAAAGCTGAATGAACAAACTCAAAGTGTGGTGATCCACAATTTTTCTTTAAATTAATTAATTCATCTTTTGTCAGGGCTTGTAACAGTTGACGTTTAGCAATCGGGGTACGAAATAATGTAGATCTGAAACTTTTTGATTTTACACGCACACAGACACAATTTTAACAATCTAAGTGGGGTTCTGTTGTTACGTAATCTAGCATTATTGGCAAAATTGCAATTTTCTTTAGAATTTTGTGTAAATGTTGTGCAATATGTCAGCATATGTCACCACATGTGGCGGTTTGATGTCTTTGTCGTAGTTTTGCAACTTATTGCACTTGTTTTCTTTATGTCTGTGTAGTAATTTCTCTTTATTTTGTAGCCGTGTGTCTGTTGGTAGATATTTGTGTAGTCATTTTCTCTCTTTTGTTTGTCTGTCTATCTTATATTGCAGATCATTTTGGGTCTCCAGCCACCTAACAAATATTTACAGTCACTTCATAAAAGGCTCAAGAGTAGAGGCTTGTACTCACTGGAAAAGCTCCACGAATGACGTGGTGGGTCACGTTTGTTGTGAGCATGGGTCAGAGCTCAGCTGAGGTGGCCTTAAGCCCAAAACCCTGCACGATGGAGCTATTTCGGTCTAAAGTTAGTAATGACATGCATACTTGTGTGCACGGCAGAGATACAGAGGGCCCTTCATGTACACACCATCCACGAGTCTCCTCCTCTGTGAGCTAACACAGCAACCCATTCACTGTCCGTCACACTGCAGCACATGATCCTCACGCCCATGGCCGTCCTAATCAGACCATTTATGAACGTGGTGGCTTATAAAAGGGACATTTCGTCTTGCGGCCGTGACTGCGCACAAAGACAATAATTGATTTATTCAGTTTCAGTAATAAAAGCTTCTTCATGAGGTCAATGGCGTTATTCCCCCAGAGCCATCACTGTCTGTTGAATCATCGAATGTTCTTCCTGTGTGACCTTTTCTTTTTCCTTTGCGTCCGATCACTTGATAGTATACAGAGAAACGGTGGATTAATTTCAGCCGCCGTGGAGATGCACTCAGTGATCTCAGCTTTTTCTGGACCTGGACTGTCATTTGTGGACACGCATGATTCTATGCTGTCTCTCCAGAGCTATACTCACACTCAAAAACAGCAGGCGCTATATTAGATGGGAGATGCTGAAAATTACAAGCTTTGATCCACTTGTGGTTTCTGCGTGTGTCAGAGAGAGCAGGAACTGTTTTCTAGCTCTAACATCACAAGGTCTCAAAGGCTCATCAGATCTCTGTGCGGAGATATCTGCTGCTATCTCTTTGTCTCCATGAGTCAAGTGAACGTGTCTAATTTAATGAAAGTGCACGAGCTGGTGTGGGTGCACGCGTTATTGAATCAGGAAGCCCTGTGATGTCATCATCGTATATTCTGAAATCGGCGAATCTCTCATTTCTTATCAGCGGCATCTGTCAATACTACTTCCTGTCTGATCTAAAGCAGTCTGCTCTGACAACAAGCGAACTGGAGACAATTCGCATGTGTGACCTGAAATACTCACATGATCTCATGCCCCTGAAATGTTTTTTCCACTATAGTTCTCTCCAATACAACTTTTAAATTGTGACACCAAGATTTCACTTTAAGAACTTTAAATTAGCAGTTTAAAAAAAATTAAAAGCTGTTAAAGTGAAATAAACCTTAAATTATGATTTAATATGCTGCTGATAAACGCTCCATAGGGCATTGGTGACATAAACAAAAAGCCCACGAGATATTGTAGTAACTCTAGTGTATGTTGTTTATAGTACTACACTGACTCACCTGTCCAGTAGCTGTTTGCACTTATACCTAGTTCATACTTGTCATGGTTGCCCTCACAAGAAGAGGGGAGTACAAAAAGTGCGGCTGCGCACCACGCTTTGCTGTTTCGGATTTTGTAACTTTGCACAAGCGTCATAGCAAAATTGTACAATCGATGCCATGTAAGCGTAGGAGCTCAGATATCCACAGATCATACAGAGAGGAAGGTGCTGCCACAGCCTGAAAAGTGAGACATTCTGGAGGGAATTTTGTAAAATCTGCCACGCTGCTTCTGATCTTGACTTCTCCTCCTATAGGAGCGCTGATATGGAAGTTTTTCTGTTGGCATCTCTCATTCAGTAGAACACTGCAGGGACAGTTATGAGGCTGTGGTTCCATCACAACTGATGCGTGCAACATCCAATGAGGTGACCAGAAACAAAGCTTTACACTTTCGCACTGGTGTGTCAGCTGTTCGTGTTGCACTTGGAGCTAATAACTTTAGTTACTTTATATCTGTGAAGGTTCTCAGTCATCCAGGTCATCGTAGTCTAAGGAGCTTGTAAAGAAAAGCGTCTGGACTTCTTTAAGTTGCTTGAAGACGTTTCACCTCTCATCTGAGAAGCTTCTTCAGTTCTAAGGTCAAATGGTGGAGAGTCCCAGATTTAAGTCCTATGGGAGTGTCCCCCAAGAGGGACAATGGACCCCTATGTCCCTCCCCACCATTTGACCTTAGAACTGAAGAAGCTTCGCGGATGAGAGGTGAAACGTCTTCAAGCAACTTAAAGAAGTCCAGACGCTTTTCTTTACAAGCTCCTTAAACTTTAGTTACTTTAGTTTTAGTACATTTGAAGGAAGTTTTATTTCACATCAAACCAATTTGAGCCTAAACAGAGGGAACCAAAAACACTAAAAAAAACAGTCCAACTGGTGGATCCATCAGTGGGTACATTCAAAGAAATGTACCAGACGGGTACTTCAGTATCTAGCTAGCACTAAAGAAGAGGAGTGAGTAGAAAGGGAGGAACAATTCTGAGTCACAGGTAATTTCAAGTGCAACATTTCAATCAGCTCAACAGCTATCAGCAAACACATAAACCTTTTATTTGCAGTTCGTCACACAGTGTGTTGCTAGCTAAAGGTACAGCTCGTGAATTTCCCAGGGAGAGAAAAGATGTAAGAAAGACAGGAGAGGAGATGAAGAAGAAGAGTGGTTATATTTAAAGGTAAGGACTGCTCATGGGCATTTAATGACCTGTAAATCTAAAGCTCACATCTTATATTTGAACCAGATATCGAATATGTATATGATATGAAGTTTGTTTTTTCTTGTTTATTTTGAAACATCCTGCAAGACAGACTGAGATTGTTTGTCTTATTCAAAGGTTGTATGAAAATACTTTGAGGTTTAGTGCAAGAGAAAGCTTATCATAGTGTAGTGAATTTACAATAAAGAACTGTGTTACACTGGTGCAGAACAGCATGGTCAGAGTTTGGTTACATCTACTGTAACAGAGATCAATGAGAACATAAGTTAATATAGATGTATTCATTGAATTCCACATTTATGCTAACTTTATGCTGTCTGGTAGAAAGACAGTAAAAGAAAAAAGTATACTGTCAGTTTAGGTGATGGAAATCAGCCAAAATAACTCATGAAATATTGCATAACATCTTGTTGAATTTAGTTAGGTAACTCCACAAAGAGCAGTAAACCTCAGAGCAGTAAGCAGCAGTCTGACAGGTCAGCTGATTACAGATGATTCTTTTCCCCATGCTGAGCGAATACAACCGACCCTACGGTTCCTCCACCTGCCAAATTCCACTTTAATGCCTGACATTTTTCTAATTTTTCTGTTTTGGTGTGGAGGCAATGTTCAAAAGATTAAAAAAAAGTTTGTATTCCCATGTACTAACATCATTTTATTATTATACTAATATAGCATGAGGTTTAGTTGGCTTTCCACAAAAATAGCTGGTAGAAATATCCTCTAAAGACCAAGTATCTGTACTTTTGATACCTCTGGTTATTTCATTAGCATAATGAGAAATACTGTTAACAGCGGCTATGTTGCTGTAGATCCACACTCCATCTGTTCCAGAGAAATCAAACACAGAGCCATGCTAGCCAGAACTGGAGGATCTAATCCATTCAAACTGAATAGTTTTGCAAAGAGGTCAAAATTGCAGTGAACGTGGGTGTCGTTTTTCTTCTCACTGTATTTTGCACCAAGAAGGATTGCGCTGTGGCCCAGAATAGATCACATCATGAGAGCAGTTTGAGCCAGACATCGAATCGCTGTCACTTTTACAGCCTTGTTACTGACAAAGGTAATAACTGTAACGCTGAACCGTGACAGTGAAACCAGGGAGCAGTGCCTACACATTTCTTTAATTTACAATAGCAGACTTTCTTTTTAATGAGGCCGACTGAAAGTGGAAAAACTGAGACATATTGTTTAAATGGGACTTACCTTTCTTAAGACACGTCAGGTTGATCAGCAACTGTTTTTCCTTTCAACATTTCAGGATCAACTCTATGCTAAAAGGACAGAAAACCTCTGTATCATGCTTTGGTTCAGTTGGATGGACTGAAATCCATGTGACAGATCTCTAAACATATATTTATCAATGGAAACAAAGAAAAGGGTTTTCCTGAAAGTACTACCTAGAATAAATTGCATAGGCAATAATAAGACCTATGAAGTCACAGTCATGTTTTACTGAAAGTCATACATAAGTACAGGGAGGCCATGGTGGCGGGAAATGGTGTTTGTGAGTCATTGCTTATTAGAGCAGTATCATCAGCAAAGGGAAGTAATTGCAGTGGCCACATGATGGATGGAATCAGAACAGGTATGATGATGTATGCTTTTCTAAAATTTTTTAAAAGTTTGATGTATTATTTATTGAATTAATAAGATTTAGGCAGGCAGAATATTTGGGTCTCAGCAGCACTTTCAAAAGTAACTGTATTTTAGAGCCCTATAGCGCCGCAGTGATGTGGACATCAGGTAAAAACGAGGTTAGAAACACTTCACCTGCATCTTTGAGCTTTCATCGGCAGACTGAGTCAAACTGTGAGACTGACAACGCGATATATGAACATAAAACATGTATGTATATATTATATATATATACCACTGTTTCAGCACTTAAACATATTTAATTACTCACAAGTGGGAAATGTTCAGCTTAGATTATGAGTAACTTGAGGGCACAGTCACTGCCCCCCTTATCGGTGACATCACATACAGATGTACTACTACTCACCACTGTATCACTAAAGGTTAAATCTGCTATAAAGAGAGGTAGTGAGTGAATGAATGACATCATACTGAATACACATACTACAAAAGCTTTATATGGTGAAATTGCTCATGTATTTACACTCTTGACGTTGATGCACTTACACTTGTGGATAGCGCGTAACTGGCATCATATCCTCAGTGTTTCATTGGTGCATAATTTGCTTTTAAATTACAGTTGTACCTGTTCAGAAACATTCGACCTTAGCCTGCCCACAGAGTTAAAAACTGTGGTGCTCGTCTGTGAGGCGAAGCCTCCCTGGGCAAACTTCAAACAGCTTGGTCATTAATAATTCTGATTAACGATGTAGTCTGCCCGATATTTGCAATTCTGATAACTGATACTTGGTGAAGACGGGAGATGGGAGCATTAAGGCGCCCTTGGGGGAATATAACTTGGAAAGGTGAGTGGTGTCTATACTGCAAGCTTTCCTCAATTATACCTCAGAAAAAGCTGACAACACCCACAGAGCGCTTCGGCCACGAGGGAGCTTAAAAAAATATCTCCACAACTGTCTCTTAAATTATTCTTGTCCAAATTGGTCTGTGTGTTTTGCTGATGAATATTTCATGCACCCTTTTCCCATTTATTACGATTAATACTGTATGTTAACCTCTCACCCCGTCACATCGTGCCTGGACAGAAAACACGAGCCGTATGCTGAATATTCAAGATGTAAACGCACAAAGGGGAAACTGCAGTTTTATTTTAGGTCCACGCTACGAAGAATATGGCTTGCATTCTGTGAAGACGCGACAACCACCATTCCTAGAAGTGTCAGAGCTGATGAACGTGTGAAGGCTTCATTCAAGTTGTGATATTTAAAGCGACAAAGTTTTTTTTTAAAGGCACGCTGACTTCCTACTGAAAATGCAGTGATGCAATTTCCTCATAATCTTGTGCAATTTAAATGTTAAACCTCAAACCTTTAAGATTAACAGCAGTTTGTCTGCTAAATGCCCCCCTCCCAAAAGAAGGCTTAAAGTGAAAGTGGGGGGGGGTTGTTGTTATTCTGCTTTCACATTCTGTCTGGTGTAAAGCAGCTCTGAGAAAGCAGCTGTGACTTATGTTAGTTTGCCTTACCAGTGTTCACACACCCGTACCAACTGACCCTTTCTCAGGAGGGCGGGCGAGGAGCGGCAGGGACACCCATTAATGTAAACCCAGCAGGTAAACACGCGCTCGAGATGTCCCGTCCTCGCCTGAGCCGACAGACCAGCCCTCAACAACATGCTCGGATCTCTTGGATTTCACAAAGATTGCCTGTAACCTGATCGCTGCTTTTTCTCCTTTCTCATGCCCTGTCTAAATGACAGCATCTGTGTAAACGCTAAGGTAATTCACATGTGGCCTCCCTGCTGCGAGCATGGAAAGAGCAGAGGATGGTTTAAAGAGAATGAGTCAGTGCGCACATCCTCTTACAGATCAGCTGCCTCTGTGTTAATTATTATTACCAGATAATAGGGCTTCTAATACTTGTTGTTTTTAAGGAGGGACCAGGTGATATATGAATGTACATTTCTGGTATGCGTAATTCAAAAGAAGTCAGATGTGATTGGGTAGAACACATAGTGTGTTTCAGGCTAGGGGTACAAAATATTCAGTGGATGCTTGAAGAACTGAAAGGTTACTGGGGGAAGCCCCAGTGCAAACACCAAGTGCCATTTACAAATTATTAAGAGTAAGAGCAGCACTACTTTTCATAGCCGGTACATATGCATAAAGAGAGCAGCAACTTCCCCTAACCGTGACTCAGAGTGAAGATGCTGAACAAAACAGATTAAGCTAAGCTGAATTTTTCAATACCTATATGGCTGTGCACTTTCCACAGCCATCAACGGCATCTTTCTGAGGAATAAAAAAAAAAAAAAAACCCTTGTCGTGTCCTATTGTGTGAGAATGTTTGAGGTTTTTTCTTTTAAGCTGAGGTGTAATGAGTAATGAGTGTAATGCAGACAGATGTCGACTTGTCAAAAGTCTGTGCGACAGTTTCATTTAGCCCGTTCATGCAAATGCATGTCAAGAGTCACTGCAAGTGTTTGTCACCATAAACTGTTTTCGCGCATGAACTCCAGACGATGTCGAATCAGGTCAGGGCATCATCTGAAGCTGTCGTGTCGCCAACAGGTTCTCCTGAGCAGGAGGCAGATTCACTACGAGAAACGTTGATTGGTTCAGGCGAGGGTGCTTCCTGGATTGAGAGTCACGTGACGCCCACTCGCTCCGCCAGGAGTTCTGTTGATTGTGCTTTTCTCATACGGATGCAATCAGACGTCACACAGACTGTTTCATGCACCCCAGTCAGGACAGGTCTAAAAAATTTTTAATAAAAAAACAACAACTCAGAGTTGAAACAGCTATAAAATTAGTGTTTTTGAGTATTACAAGCCGGTATTCTTTACTTCGTTATATAGAAACAAAATTAATAGAACACATGTAAAAGATTATATACTCACTGTCCACTTTGTTAGGCTCAGCTCCTCATTAACTAATCAGCCAATCACATTGTAGAAACTCAATGGACTAAGGCATGTTGATGTGATCAACCTGCTGAAGTTTAACTCGAACATCATAATAGAGAAGAAAGGTGCCTTTGAACGCAACCTGTTTGTTGGTACCTGATAAGCCAGTCTGAGCATTTCAGAAATTGTTCATCTACTTGGATGATCAGAAAAAGAGAAAAATATCCAGGGAGCAACAGTTCTCTGTGTGAAAATGTCTTGTTGATGTCAGAGGATAATGGTTAGACTGCTCTGAGCAGATGGGAAGTCAAATAACCCCTCATTACCACCAAATTATGCAGAAGAGCATCTCTGAATGCACAATGCTTCACACCCTGAAGCAGATAGGCTACAACTACAGAAAACCACACTGGGTGCCACAACTGTCAGTTAAAAACAGGAAACTGAGGCTGCAGTTCACAAGGAGTCACCGAAATTAGATAAAACAAGACTGGAAAAACTTTTCCTGGTCTGATGACTCAGTTTTTGCTCCGACATTCAGATGCTAGGGTCAGAATTTAGTGCAAAAAACACAAACAGGGTGTAATGGTGTGGGGGTTATTTTGTGGACAAACTTTGGGCACCTCAGTGCAAACTGAGCATCATTTAAACGCCACAGTCTACCTGAGTATTGTTGCTGACCATGTCCTGCCCCTTATGACCATAGTTTTCAACAGTAAGACAAATCAGACTGTTCCCTGTAGTCTAATGGCCTTCAGAGTCTCAAGATCTCAGTCCAACAGAGCTTCTTTGAGTTGCGGTTGAATAGCAGATCCACATCATGGATGTGCAGCCAACAAATCTGCAGCAACTGTGAGTTGTCATGTCAACATGGATCAAAATCTCAGAGGAATGTTTCCAGCACCTTTTTGAATCTGTACCTAATGATGCCTAAAAAATGAAATTAGTAACATACCTAACATGTTGCTTCCCATACGCTGTGTCTACTCTGAGCTTTACATACGCCGGTACATTTTTCTACTGGGAGCAGTGTCACTGTTTCCTTCTGTTTTCAGTGTTTGTGCTAGCGAAGCGAATTACTTCTTGGATCCAACTCCATACTTTGCATACACACTACAAGTCAGACTGATCTTTATCACCTCACTCTGGCAAGAAATCAAACTGTGTTTCCCAAAGTCAGCTGTTTACCTTTAACCCACTTACAGTGTTATGTGAACCTAGCAATGAAGCTACCTACCAGTGTTTACATATATGATCGCTCCCAATGCTTTCCACCCTGGAAGAAACAAATCAGCAGGAAAAGATAAAAAAAAGACTGAAAAAGCATTAAGCATGTTAATTTTCATAAACAGCATTACATTTTTTATTTGAACTCTTTTTGCATGTACTTTTTTAACTTAAAGGTCAGGAAATTCCCAATGGAGTACAATGTTTTTCATAAAAGCTAGACCTTATGATTTTGAGTTTGGGTCAATTGTTACCAAGATGCCAGGTCCCACAAAGTGGGCAGGCGACCTGTCCAGGGTGTAGCCTACTTCATCCCTAATGACAGCTCGGATAATCCCCAACCCTGCTTTGATCCATACTTTGAGGTCTAATTTATTTTCTCAACTACTTATCAATCACACAGGTCTAGATCTGATCTGTGACCTCCTCTGGTTGTTTGTGAATATCTCTACACGGTGTTGCTTGCTTTTGTTGGGTGAAATCAAGCAGAAAGAAGGTACTGAAAATCAGAATTACTGATTAACCCTATCCCAGTGCAAGTTTTCGGACCGTGAGAGGAAGCCGGAGTACCTGGAGAAAACCCACGCTGAGAACACGCAAAGAACATGCACAACTCCACACAGACAGGCCCCCGGCTGGATTCTGTTACTCTGTTCATATCGGTTGACTTCTTCAATGAGCATGACGCAAGCTTAAGATTGGATTTTCAAGTAACCCCAGAGCTCATAAAGCACATCAATCGCATCATTTCATTCTCTAGAGAACCCTGGTCTGTTTCTCTGCTGCTAAAATGATGAAAGGACACAGAGGCCCACATTACCTATGATGTATCGCTTTTGGGGATACATTTCCATCACTACTCCAAACTTCCACATTGGAATGCAAACCTAAGTGAAAGGCCCGGCAGTCACGGCAGTGACAGAATCTATATTTCAATTGCCAGGATTGAGCGGGGCTCACTAACTGGGCCTTTTGATATCTCGCTCTTTAAGTCTATACAAAAAGACAGCTCTGTATACCGTGACTTGTTCAGCAGTGTAAGTGTGTGCTCCCAGCATTACAACCACTTTCAGTTGTATCATCATTATTTGTGACTCTGAGCCAGACCTTTGATTAAAGGCTGCTGTTTAAATTGAAGTTGGAACTTTATAGCCTTTTACTGCCTTACAGGGCGCAGTGTTATTATAAGAAATCTTTTTAACCCAAACAAAGTGATGGCTTTAAATGAAATAAAAGTGCCTGACTGGGCATGGAGACCGATGGAGCGTGATTCCTGGATAGTGCTTTCCCATGTGTGGGTGGGCAGATCAGTTGGACAGGAGCAAGTATCAGCCTGTGCTGGTGTTTGACTCTTGAGAGGGCATACTTTTTTAAACACACTCCTGCCAAGTTGCAGACCTCCCACAGCTGTCGCACTATATTTTATTTACGCCCAGGCTGGGAACGCAGGGTTAACCACTCACCTGCAGCAAGTCTGGACACTTTTTAATCTATGGATTCGCAACTTTTGGGGAGTTACAGGAAGTATCGCACCTCTATGACCTGTGCAGAGTGGGGGGATAGATGATACAATCTGCAGTGTAGCGGCGGCTGTGTAATATTACTCGATGATGGGGAGATACCCGATGCAGTCACATATAAACGTAAAGGCTCACGTGTACGTGTACACACACATGCACGGGTGGAGCAGACCAGATCCTATAGATAAAGGGATTAAATGGCTGCCAGTCTGAGCAGTTACTTTAATTGAAGATTTGCTGATGAGGGCATACTAATGCTTAAATGGCCTCTTCTATTTTTATCTTTCCACACCCTGGCTGACCTTTAGTAGTAAAATTACAGAGCTGTAAAGTCATAGAAAGCTATGTTACTGATATTAAAACCATTAAGTATGTCTTTTTATCCTCTGAAATCTGACCCACAGAACAGGATGAAACAGAAAATATTGGTACATGCTGGTTTATTACATCATATAAAAACTAACAAACTGCACTGGAGCAGCATTTTATGCATGAAATGTGT